>PVKS010005151.1:0-87252 GCA_004027875.1 Aplodontia rufa | reverse complement strand
TTCTTTGGGATATCAAAATGTATTTTGTGATGTACTAAGGATACTGGTCCTGAAGTCTACCAAATATTATAGTGCATTTTAGCCTAATTCATTATCTGTATGAAGTTATAAAAGTAGCTGTAGATGACTAGGAATTATGTCATTTGTATTAAACCCAGATCTATTTCTGAGTATGTGGTTCATGCTGTTGTGAAAATGTTTTACCTTTTACCTTTGTCAGTTTGTAATGAGAGGATTTCCTTTTACCCTTTGTAGCTCAGAGAGCACTGATGTATCATCTCAAACACAATAAACATGCTCCTGAAGGCATAGTTTCCTGTCGTAATGTTTCAAGTCAGTCTTGTCAGAAGGTGTGTCTGAGATGATTGTTGATGAAATAAAGATGTGTCTATGAAAATGGGCTATAGGGACTAGTGCAAATGAATTATTAAATGGAAAACATTTAAACTCTTAAAGTATAGGATTTTTTCCTTTAAGTCTTAATGAGAAAATAAAATGCTTAAACATACAAAACTGAATTTTAAACCATAAAGTTTTACTTGATAATGCAGTTTTTGAGCTAAAAAGAAAATGAAATCATGGCTCACTCAGGAATCTGGTAATATCTTTTAGAAACTTTTTGCTTCTGAGTTGGTGATTTCTGTCTGGCATCGGGCAATATTATCAAATAATAATTTTAATCTTGGTAGCTATTCTGTGGTGCCTTTTTTCCTTTTAATCCTGGTCTTGAATTTTTATGTTTCATTATCGTTCTTACTGTGACACATGTCCAAACAACATAGCCAGAGGCAGAGTTAAATACAAAACCCTTGTCTGCCTTGAAAGTAGAAGAGAGCTGTGTGTTAGTGTCGCAGATACAGCATTATTTCTCAGTTAAAAACGTACCAAATTGTAAGGTTGTTATAGACTAATTTCTTTCTTCCTAGTTGTAATTATTAAGTATATTATTAACCTTAAAATTATCAAGCTTTTCTTATGGGAGTTTGTAAACAATATATTTGTGCTTTTTTTCATGACTGGTATAGTTATCTTTGGTCATGTAATATTATATGGGACAATTGTCTTCTCTAGTCCTCAATATGGAATAAAGTACCATCTTAAAATTATAGAGTAGAATAATTAGCATAAAATACATCGCTATAAGATAATAAGGCAAAATGTGTATACTTGGCATATTTCATCACTAAGAATAATTGACTCCTTGAGTATTTGTCAATAGAAGTCTTAGAGTAAAAATAAAGTTAAACCTGCATATCTGTTTTTCACTTAAATGCTCCATACCCCAAAAATATCCTATTCCAAAGAGACTTCAAACAAAACTAATTTGAAGAATTGAGGTTTATGTCTATGAAAACTTCTGAGCTTTGATTCTTCTAAGCAAAAGCTAATAACAGAGTTCACGTCAATGAGCTTAGAGTGAAGACAAAATTTTTTTTTTTTAGCAACTGTGGGCGAGTTTTAGGAAGTAGTTTTTCCCCACTGCCAGGATTATCCATTCTGTGTCTTAGCATAATGAACATTTTCTTGATACTAGAAAATCTTTCATCGTGTTGAATAGTAAGATGTTTGAGGATGCTATGATTAGATTTTCTTCAGTTACTATGAATCTAATTCACCAACCTATTTGCTTTCTTGGCCTGAGACAAAGTGGAAGGAACTGGTTACTTAAAATATTTGTGTGTCTGTCACAAACCACCTTTGTGGTCTTGAGTAGGATACTTCTTTGAGTTTATTTGTATAGAAAACACAAGAATTGAATTAATTTCCTGATTCTCTATTATCTCTTAAACTCAGTACTTCTGATCTCATAAATTTTTATTCTGTTTTCTCTTTCTGCTACTGTCTACACTTTTAAATGGGTTAACAGCGTCTGGGTGTTCTAATGAATCAATCTACATATAAAATGAGAGCACATTCTCTTAAGTTTGAGAGAAGATAATCAAAAGGAGATAAGTGTGTGTGTGTGTGTATATATATATATATGCATATATATATATACACACACACTTTTCTTTTTTTTTAAGAGAAAGAAACTATTTAGTTTTTCACATGGCCTTCTTTGCTCGGAGACTTCGTTGTATATGTGGTGCTGGGGTTTGAACTCACGTTCTTGCATATGCTGGGCAAACACTGTAACTGCTGAGCCACAGCTCCAGCCCAAAAGGATATATTTTTAAGAAATAATAAGCTTCATTTAGTTTCTTACATTAGGTGCCTTAAAATTTTGATTTGGGGGGGTGGTCTTGTTCTTGGGGCTGGAGCAGTAGCATAAATTAAAAAAAAAAAAAGAAGGACAGTGAGAGAAAGAGACAGAATCATTTTTTATTGAGTTTTTCACATGACTTTCGTTGCTCTGACACTTAGTTGTGTACGTGGGTGCTGGGGTTTGAACCTGTGTACTTGTGCATGCCAGGCAAGCGCCCTAACCGCCCACCGTTCCAGCCCCTCATTCTCTGTTTTTAAAAAATCTATAGATCTTCTTCTTAGTTATGTAGGTATCATAGGGAGTTTTTTTCCTCATGAAATTTGCCCTGGATGTAAACTGTGATACTTCAAACAAAACCCGAACTTTTTCTGACCCATTAAAATCAAACTTTACAATTTATAAGTCCAAATGGAATTTTATTATAAGAGTTTGAGGAAGGACCGTGGCATCAGGTATCCCATTGAACCTGGAGAGTCTGTACTGTAATCATGTGCCCTCAAAGGAGCTAGGCAGCAGTGCACTGCTGTATGCTAGTCGTAGTTTGTTTAGAGACTTATGTGCACTATCTTTAATACCCTCCAAGAGCTTTAGGAAAGTAGACACTGGTGGTCTTAGTTGACAGAGCTGGAGCTGATAATCAGACAGGTTACATAACTTGCTCCAGATTACATAGCCAGTCTGATTCGATGGTGCAATCACCATATTCTATCACTAGGCTAGAAGTTTTATCACATTACAGTTTAATATTGAATATATATTCACGAGATATCACTGTTTTCTGCAAAAGTGGATATTCATAGGTTAATGAATTATAACTTCCAAAGTTTACATTTCAATAATCCTTATTTTAATATTTTATTGAAGACTAAAATGGAACCTTAACAAAATCAGACTTGTTTCCAGTAAGTATGAGGTAGATTGATAATATTTTTCCCTCAGACTTTTGTCGTAGATACACTTTTAATATCACTAATTTTCCTTTTTTTAAAAATTGGAAATGAGATAAGTGATGTTATTTAACATATTTGGAAACTGATATTGGTAAATATATCATGATTTTTTCAAAATAACAAAGGTGTTTAAGTACCTAGACATTGGCTTTTTAAGAACAAGAAAATGTTAACTAAGTTAGAGATAAAATTCACTTGATATTGCAGTTTGACTTGTGTGCTACCTTTTCTTTCTTTTTTTTTTAAATAAAGTTGAGGGACAGTGAGAAAGAGAGTGAGAAAGACCGAATCAATTTTTATTTAGTTTTTCACATGGCATTCGCTGTTCAGACACTTCATTGTATATGCGGTGCTGGGGTTTGAACTCGCGTATTAGCACATGCCAGGCAAGCGTCATAACCACCGAGCCATTGCTCCAGCTCCATGTGCTACCTTTTCTAACAAGAACTGTGAGGCATTGTCTTCTGATGTCCATGAATCAACCACTAGCTAAGAATACTTACAAGTATATTCTTAAAATAATGCAAAAATTATAATAAAATTTAAGTCAGTTTCAGCCCCATGATCTTAAATACTAACCTAAATATAGTCATGTTAGTGCAGTACATTAACACATTTTTAGTCCTCATTTATATTGTGGTCTTTGGACAGAATTGTAGCATATCCTAAAACATCAGTTATTTTTCTCAAACTGTTACACATTTTTTAAGAGACTAAGAAAATGATTGTATAGTAAATTGCATTGTTCAATTATATTTCAGCTAGTGTTTTATATTTTAGGTGTGCTAATTCCTTTTTCATGCCTAAGCAAGTAAGTAAGCTTTCATAACTACATTTTAGTAGATATACATTATTTGAAATGAAGCAGATTTTTTCTGACAATTACTTTGTCAACTTTTTCTCATGAAGTTCTTCGCTGATTTAAGTGTATATCCATCCAATGTGTAATGGAATGTTTCTACGCATTTGACTCATAGTTGTAAAATGAAATGCCGAGAGTGGTTTATGTAACTGTATCGTGAACAGTAATGAATCATGTTAAGGCCTTATGATCACTGTCAGACAGCATGAACCTTTTTAAATTGGAAATGAGCGTGATGGTGTAAGGTCTGTGCACATCTAACTAAGGCAAATGCATACCAATCTCACTTGCCTCTTTTTCTCCTTCATCTCCTGAGCACCACTCCAGGAACACCAGTTTCTTGTTTCATTTTGCCACCTGCTGTGTCGTCAACAGTGTGCTTCTAGGAGACTAGAAGTATAAGATGAATTTTAAATGACAAATCCAATGTTAGTGTGTGTATGTGTCTATATGTATGTATATATGTAGAGCGAGACAATAAGCTTGGGGGGGAGTTAAGTAGTTGATGACCCAGATTCAGGCTCCAGCACAGTTTAAACATTGTTTATTAGTCTTTGACATTAATGTAAATACACATGAAGAAAGATTTAACTATGATTAGGCAGCAGAGCTCAGGTTCCTAGTTCTTTCTGAAATAAACAACTATGACATAATAAAACAAATATAGTTATTATCAATAATGGGTGTTTTGACAAATTTAAATTCACTTTTGATCTTCCATTTCTTACTGAATCTGGTGAAACTAATACCATTATGCAAATCTACCTAAGAGATCACCAAAGGTAGTGTTTTTATCACAAATCCCCAAGATTTGTCTCTAGACCACCTGGAAGGCCACACCTTGTTTCCTGCTGTCTTGCTCTCATTGAGTTTCCGGTCTTTTCTAAGATTTACACTAACATCAAAACATTAGAAAGCAAATCAAGCAAGTGCGTGTTCCCAGTAGCAGCAGCAAACCTGGTGCGCTCCTTGATGTTTGCCCTAACGCTAAGAACTCCTTTCTGTTTTCACTTTCTTGTTTTTTTTAAGGAAGTATTTGGGGAGTAGAAGGTGGTTACAGTGCATAATCCCTTAACTGATCTTCATTGTGAGTTTATTTGTTCTACAAATTTTAAGTGCTAGCTAATTGAAAGGTTCTTTGAAGCAGTATGGTAGGTATATACAGAGATGAGTACATTTTCACACCCTTATAGTTCTTCATTTTCCTGTCCTGATAGATTTTTACCTCTTCCTAGCAGAAGAGAACACATCTTTGCTCATGTGCATCCATTACAAATGGATGTTGAATGAGAAATTGAACAGATGCCCCTGCTGATTTAGCAATGAAAATATTAGTATAATGTTTGGTAAGTTTACCCAATCATTATAATATTAAACATGTTTAACACTAGTAGATGTTTCTAAAGTAATTACTGTCTTTCAGATTATTCTTAGTATCCAATGTCTCTAAGCTTGCATTTTGAAATATTACTATTATATTCATTTTAACATCCCTATTTCTGTGTAGTGAGCCTTGGAAAGGTAATATCTACACTTTTCATCTCTGTGTATCAGTATCTCGTCCAGTATGATGAGTATTTGCTGAATGTTTGACTATTACATCATGGGAGAAAGTCTTCTTAAGGCTATCCAGACACTATGTGATGGTTATCAGGCATACCTTCTTAATTCCCAATCACACTGATTGAGTGCTGTGTGTGTGGTAGGTGCTGCTTATGATCCAGCTAAACTGAATATGGAAAATTACCAATAGTTTATTCATATAACCTACTTAATGTCTACTTGTTTAAAATGGAGAATGAGTCTTTTTAATTTAAAAGTTGGTAAATATACCAGAGTGCTTTCTGTCCTACAAAGTTTACGTAATTTCATAATGTTAGTATCTTCTTTATTTATATATGTCTCCTGATCCCTTTTACTGGTAAAAAGAAAAATGGTGCGAAGAAAATACATGTACAGTCACACTCTGCATAACGACATTTTGATTAGTGGACCACAGAGCACTGTGGACCTATCAGATTACATTGCAGAGTGTGGCTGTCTTCGTTTTTGCAAGTACACTGTAATGTTTGCACCACAATGAAATTGACTAGCAACACTTTTCTTAGTATCTATTCAGTCGTTAACACGTGACTGTATGTGCTTACAGTATGCTTTTAGGAAAATAGGAAAAATGAAAAGTAATGGCCTTTTGAGGAAATTCTAAGAGAAATTCTTTAGGGAAAGAAAACTAGCATGTTATATGTGAACATGGAGGGGGTTATCTTGAGTGTTGAACATCATTTATTGAACTATTCAAGTCCTTCTCCCTTTCCCCATTTCTGGCTTCTGTAATAAAAGGGAAATGGAAGAAGACAAAAATTAAAGGGGTCACTTCTTTTCCTTATTGTCTAATGTCATTCTTGTGCCTGTAGGTATAATTGAAAGACAGCTGGGTAAGAGCTCTCTGATTCCAGAAATATAATTCTTAACTGGTTCTCATATTTTTTTCACTCATATGAAAATCAGCTGAGCAAACTTAAGTCCATTGGAAAGGAAGGTCATTTTACATATGTGTGTGAGGCAATATTTTTTTTCCTATGTTTTTTTAAAATGGCAAATGATGCATTTTTTAAAAATGTATTATATTTTATTTATGTGTATTATATCCTTAATCACAAGCCCACAGAATAAAGGATCCAGTTATTTCACTCAATATCTTATTAGTGGTACACTCAAGCAAATGATTTTACAGGATTAGCCATGAATAGAATGAATTGAGCTCACAAAAATCCCTGCTCTTGTGGAGTTTACGAGGCAGACAAAAAAAAAAAATGTGTGTATACAAAATGATAAGTGCTACAGAGAAAACTAAAGCAGGGAAGGGAAATAGGGAGTATGTGCTGGGCAATAGAAAGGGGAAGTCAGGGAAGACCTCACCAGAGTGAAAAGATGAATAGGGTGAAGGATATACCAAATAGGGGAAGAGTATTCCAGGCAGAGGGAAAATAGCAAGTGAAAAGACTGCATTCCCTACCAAGAGCAAGCTTAATGCATTAAGAAAGCTACAAGGCCCCTAGGCCAGACTTAGGTTTAGTAAAAATTTCATTACTATTAGAAAAAAGACTTGGGATGGGGTTAGGGTGGGGAATTAAGAACAAGGTGATCACAAGACTAATTGGGGTAATCCAGAGAAGAAATGGTGGTGACTTTGACCTGAGTGGTAGTAATCGAGATAATAAGAAATGATAAGGTTCCAGATGAAAATTGAGCTAACAAAATGTCGGGATATTTGACCACCTGGAGTGAAAAATCAAGAGTGTAGGGCGTGAGGAAATTGGAAGGTGTAGTTTTCATAAGCTGAGAAATTTAGGGGTGGAACAGCATTAGGAGAAGATTAAGAACTTACTTTCTTTCTTTCTTTTTTTTTTTAAGATAGTTTTATTTATTTTTCCATCTGGCTTTTGTTTCTCCAACACTTAGTTCTGTATGCGGTGCCAGGGTTCGAACCTGGGTCCTTGTGCTTGCTAGCCCCTAAGAGCTTCCATTTTAGCAGGTTTGAAATGCCTATTAAACATTGAAACAGAGGTATCAGGGCAGTGGATATACAGATCTGTGACTTAGGAATCTGTTTGGAACAAGGGTAGATAGACATTTGGGGCTTGAATGAATAGAAGGCCTGAGAGTATATAGCTCTTCAAGGGAATGAGTGCTACCAGAGAAAAAGGAAGTCTTAGCACTGTAATACTAAGAAACTGAGGAAATGAGGAATCAACAAAGGAACCTAGGAAAGAACAGTGAAGAAGTAAAGGGAAGTGTGAGGACCTGGGAAGGAAGTGAAAAGTTTTCAGGAATTCAGAATAATATGCATCAGATGCTGCTTAAGGTGAGGGGCAGAATGACCATGTCACTTAGCAACTCAGAGGTGGTGACTTTTACAAGCACAGTTTTGTTGGAGGATGAGGTCCAAGCTCAATTGGAAATAGCACCAAAGGAGAGAAATTTGAGATAGTATGTTTGCTGTGATTTATTGCCCAAGGACGGTCTGCTCACAAGACTAATGGTTGCCCAGTCTTTACTAAATTCAAGCCCAGAATTTCTTAGAAACCTGGCTTCCTGGCACTGAATCACTGTAGTGTGCTGTATGACAAAGCAAGCCTGTATGGAAGGAGCAACTTCAGATTTACTTGTTTTGTAGTGACACACCAGAGTCACCCTTGCCATTGGCATCAGTTCCACCTAGCACTTAAAAATATTTTTCTCAGAAGTTGGAATAGTGGCTCACTGCAAATGCTCCTTAATTCAGTGACTTTTTCAAGGCTCTCTGCTTACAGGAGAACTCTCTGATACACGGACATTTTTATAATTTATTTTACTACAACCAGTACAAAGTATGGTGGATGTAACCTTATTACTGGCCATGTTAAATTTCAGTGAAGCATCAGAAAATGGATTGCTGAAGACACTTTGCTGGGCACACCAGTATTTTAAATGTGAACTGATGTGCTTGTACTTCAAGACAGATGGTGCATTGCTTCTGTGCCTAAGAGCATTTGGCAGTGCTGAAATTGAACCGTCTGTTCGGTCCAAAATAATTCAGTGATGAGTGGGCAACTTTTGTACTTTGCCCGGATTTGAGTATTTGAAAGTGTTTTAGCTTAGCATAATAACTATGCATAAGCACCTTCAAAAAATGGAATTTCAGGCATAGACATGTATGTTTCAGTTTGGCTATGGTTCCACTTGTTTTTATTTTCATTGTAATGATGTTTCCAGTTAAGACTGAAAAGTGTTTGACTGTGTTTGAATATGGGCACAAAACGATCTGGTTTAAAGTTAATTGTGAGTTAAGCTTATGTTAAGGTCAAAAGGGAATCTTTCTTCAAGTGCTGTTGAAGTGAATTTAAAGGATCAGAGAATTTTAAATGACACATTGGTCACCCTTCCTGTTTCATTTCATTCCCTTGGTTAATACCTCTTCCTGGGCACTTTGCTTAAACAGCATTTCTTTATTTAAGCCTGACTGAAAGATTGCAATTAATAGTATTTCAAATGGCATCTAGAGAACAGCATCTCTAAAGTCCTCTAGAAAATGTTTTGTTTTCTTTTTGTCTTGCATCTTGTCAGATCTTCCTATAAATTAGATGGAAATAATTTTTTTTCTTCATATTATTTTCAAAGTAGGGGTAATGTAATTCTGGTTATCATTTGGGGAACACTGAGTGTTAAGTCTAGAATGCCAAAAGCCGCAAGAAAATGAGACACTCTAGTGGGAACTTCTGAAGAGAAAACAGCAGAAACTCTTCCCATTCTGTACACTTGAGTTGTGGGTTACAGCGATGGAGGAAGAGGAGGTTTGATTTATAGGACGGTACTATGCTGCGGGAAAACTATCCAACCTATTTACGCTTTGGAAAAAGGTTTTACTCCTTTGAACTTGGGTTAAAAGTATTTTCTTGCCTGCTTCTCGTAATGCTGAAAGGATAAAGAGATCAATAAAACTTCCTCAGATTCTGTAAGTCAGACTTGTTTTTATTTCCTTAATGTCTCAGTGAAGCCAAGATCATAGAAAGTGGTGGGCTCTGGTGGTAGAAATGTTAGTATTGATTCTGTGGTGTTATTCTAAATTCTTTGTTGGAGATTCAACATTGTGCACAGGCACTCTGACCACAATTCTAGATTCATTTATATAATGTACCATGGTTGATCTTTTCATAGTCACCTCTTCTTTAGCTCTGCAGCTTTGAACATGTCTGGGAAACTCAGTTCCGGTCTACAACAGAGATGTACATCCTGGGAGAATGAAACTAGAAAACTGACTTAGTAGGACATACACACATGCACACTCCACAAAATGACTGATGACTTACTTCTTAGAAAAATCACTGAACTCTGCTTATACTTTATAGTATCCTTAGTGCCAAAATTGAGCACCTGCGCAGGAATCCTTAAATCATCTTCGCTAAAATATAACTTATCATCCAATACAATATATATTATATATATGAAAACTAATTACCAAGGATTGTCCTGTAATTTTTGACAATTCCTCTTGAAACAAATAAATGTGGTACCTTTTAAATTCAATTGTATTCTCAGAATATTTAGACATCATTGATATATTATCACAATAGTTTGTGAGTAAAACACTCTAATAATTAATGTTTTAGTTCTGGCTTATGGGTCTTTAGTGTACCAAATTCTAGAGCCAAACTAGTTTAATTAATTTAATTACCATCCTATAAGAGTACATAAGTTTTCAATCTCTAATATTTCTCTGTAACTAGAAATCTTTTTCTACTTCTCTAGGCCTGAATTTTCTCATTTATATAATTGAAGTAAAAGCAATGAAAAACATTGTCAAAATTTAGTCAGGAAATTATTTAACGCCAAAACAGGCAGTATAAAATATTTGGAAAGACTTTTTAAGCAGTAAAATATAATAAATTTGTATGGATAATTATAAGTTTGAGTGCAGAATGAAGCTTCGCTGTTAGAACATTGTTTTTGCTTATGCTAATAGGTTGTGTTGCATCTTTTTTTTGTTGTTTTTTTGTTTGTTTGTTTTTGTCTCTGGGCTCTGAAGATTGAAGTTTACTATTAATTGCCAAGAAGAATATAAGTGAGTATATTTCTTTTTAAAATTTTAACACCACCAACAGCGAATACACGTTTATTTAAGGCCATATTAAGGATGTTTTGTTTGTAACTAAGCAATGTGGCTACCTTAAGGTTCCTCTAGGATTTTCACCTTGGGAACTGGTTTGGTTCAATCATTTCTAGATGATTCTTCTGATTTCCAGACACCAATGAAAGAGTGAAGGAATTAAGGAATTAGAAGCATTCTGGGTGTTGTGGGAACAAACTGATCCACATTCTTAAAGAGAAGAGTCACATATTTCCTAGACTTTGAGGATTTCTTTTAGTTCCATGTTTCCACAGATCAGCAATAAGATGTTTTCACTTTTCTTTCTTTTCTTTTTTTCCCTTCCTTTTTTTCCCTCAGAAGAGGTGTGGTTGAAGGGTCTGCCAGAACCAGAGGCTAAAGCAGCTGTATAAAAAAAAATTTTTTTTTATTCCAGCTTCCAGAATTCCTCCTCTTCAATTTTCCTGTTCATTGGAATAATGAAGCTATTACATGGTGGTGTAAAGAAGCTCCATCCAGTGTTTGAAGCTCAGTAGAAAACAAGGAAATAGGCTGTGGTAGATCAAATAGACCATCTTTACTCTTGAGTCCTTCTCAGGGTCACTAAAGGGGGAGGAGGAGACATGGTTTTAAATTTAGTTTTGATCTGTGACAGATATCATGATTGTGATAGGTCTTTCAATAAATATTTGTTAAAGTTATTTCAGTAATTATGTTAAATAGGTAAGTTTTACATTACTTTTCTCCCAGGGACACTTAGCATTTGTTTCTTGCAACCTTTGGATAGAATAGAAACAAATCATGCTTTTACTGATGGTGGTGCTAGGCGTATTTCAGAAAGCTCAGAATAGTAGAAACATTCTCTATTTTTATTCCAGAGTAAATGCAATGCATTAAATAAGCAGGTTTAGATAAATGCTTAGTGACATACCAAAAAGTATAGTTATTTGCTTAAGGGAGCTTTCCTTTTAGAATTAATAAAGTTCTAACCACAAAGAGTCATAGAAATTAATTCCATAGACATAGTGGGAAACCAGCAAGACTTGCTTCCCTCTCCCTTCTCACAGAGCTCCTTCCACCCTTCTCCCTTTCCTCCACCTTTGCTTGCATTCACTGTTGAAAGACAAGAGCAAGTGAGCACAAGGTTGTATACTTGTAAAATTGTGTGTTAGGGGGAGGTTTGGGGGGATAACTTAAATCACTGTCACTTCCACCTTTGCATTTTGATTTGTCTTGGGAATTGACCATTGTTTCTAAATAAATAAGACTTAATTATAAATAAAGTGCACCTTTCTTTGTTTAGGGTTTTTTTGGTTGGTTTGTTTGTTTTGTACCTTGTTCTTGATAGTTTGCATAAAGACCAAAAGGTGCTTTTTATTTTTAACTCTGCCACCATCAGAACTGTGCTTATTTTGGGGTGTTTTGGTTGTTAGTTAACCCACAGCACACCATAAATCTCCACTAGATGTCAGTGTGTTTCTAAATGAAACCAGTTAAGCATGTTGTTCAGAGCTGTTCTTGAAACTGATTGGAAAGGTGAATTTATCATTGATTTCTAACCACTGGTGGTGGTTAGTACTAAGTGGCATTTGTCCTAATGGATGTTAAAATATATATTTTAAAAACTCAGAACCTTTCATCTGAAGATTTTTAAATACTTACATATATTCTAGTTTTTCCTATAATATCCCCCAAAGAGAGAGAATAAAAAATTTGGTATTCATTTTACAGTAAAGTAACCAGAATTGTATGGGAACACAGTGACTGGTCCAAGATCACATGCTATGGTAGGATAAAGACTGATATTTTGTAATCATCTTGCTCTTCCTTTGATTTCTATAGTATATTTGGGTACATTTTCCCCTTGAAAGAAGTCTGTCATTTGAATTAACTACCTTCCCTATAAAACAAGCTAAATAAGAATAGAATATAATTAAGAATCGGAGATAATTGGTTGTTGATATGAGGATGTTTATACCAAAAAAAAAAAAAAAAACTTTTACAATGATTGTAGGGACTGCTAAATGACCAAAACAAACAAACAAAGAAAACTTGAATTTTACAACCAAGACAATAACAATTTTCTGTATGTACTGTTTTGTGGATGGTGGACTCATGAGCCCCATCTTGGTTCATTTATTCAAGGGGAGAAGGAAAGATACTTGAGATTTGATATGAAAAGTTGAAATTCTTCAGTTTTTGAGGATTGTGGTACATAGCACATATTCCAGGTTTTATTCTAAAAAGTATATATATAATCCTATGTGTTGGGATTTAAGCAGTGATTTTCTCTGAAGTATTTACAGATGTTGCAACAATGTAAAAAACTGTTTTTTGATGAAAATCAAAAGAATACACAGAAAAGAAGTTAGGATGATGGGTAAATTTAATTTCTCCTTTACGTAGCAATATTGTTTTTTATAATAAAAAGAAACAATGTTTTCTTTATTATTTGCTTTGTGGAAATTTGCCACAGTCTCAGCTTTAGAAGGGATTTACTCATGTACATGGAAAACAATTCTAATTCAAGAAGATGGGCTTAAGGGTTTTTCGTTTGTTTACCATATTTTTCAGTTAAATCATAATGAACAAGGCTAAATTGGCAGAAGCTCAGGGTCAGGGTCAGATTTTCAAATTTTAAGTGAAAGTAAATTATTGCCTTAATTCAAGAAGGCTGTTTGTTAGAGTATTTAGTGTATTGTTGGTGTAAAATTCATGTTGATGAAGTGTTTAAAATGTAGTTCTCCTCATTTTCTGTTATTTAAAATGGTAGAAGATCGAAAGTTGTTAACAAAGTTCAAGAGATTTTCAAAATTACAATAACTTGACTTTTGCATGCTTAGATCTGTTTTGTTTTGAAACTTGTATATATATAGCTAATCATGCATGAATCAAATTGAGCTATAAAATTGTTACATTTTGAGTATATAAAAGAAAACTTGTGATTTTATGATATGTCTCATTTAAGTAATGACAGTGTAGCCACCATTGAATTAAAAAACTTAATGGCCAATAAAACTTTTATACCTGGTCAGTGATTTTCAGCTGGGGAGGTTGGGCATGTGTATCAGAATGGTCTGGAAAACATTTTTAAAACATGTTTGTTCACTTGCTAACCATTTCCATCCTGTAATCATATTTGGGAATCGGGGCTTCCTTAAGCTCACACTAGTCTGAATTTACACCACTGAAGCAAATCTATATGGTAGGTCGGTGGCTATGAATTCCGTTTAAAATTCTGTTAAATCTAAGGAAAGGAATCCAGGTGAAAAACCAAGACCAGGCTAGCCTAACTCATATCTGATCTGTAGAGTATTCAAAACTCTAGCTCCTATAAAACCTTTGTTTACTGCTTAGAATTTGACCATTAAATATTGATTCTTTGGCTTAAAATATGGTCATCTCCAGAAATCTTGGTAGTGTTGATATTACAAGAATCAATAGCACTGAGTTTTATCAGTGACTATAAAGCTATTCAGCTTATAAAAATTAATACCTCTATCCATATCTGCTTGAAGCAAGTTGAGTAAGTGGGGGTTTTGAAGGAGAGTGAAGAGAATCCCTGAGCCCTTCAGCTACTACTTGAAAGGCTAGCCAACATTTTTATTTTGCTAGAAATAATAGCCAGGACAACTCTTCATTCAGTCTGTCAAGATGTCATCTTTCTTGTCTTGGTAAGCTTAGCTACACACAGGAAGATCATGATGTTGTATTAATGGCTTGCCTACTAACAGGAGGATAAAGAAAACTTCGGGAGGCAATGAACCTCAAAATCATTTAGATCAGTTTCCAACTGGTGGGTTGAATTGTTGGAAATCCACAACTTGCATAAGGACATTCGGCAAAAGATGATGATGAAACTGTTTCAAATATTGCAGGCTTTTCTTGAAAAAAAATATTTTTTAAAACTTAGAAATATTTTAAGGACCTGGAAATGTATTGAAAAAACATCCCAAAGCAACGAGAAGAAATTTCTTAAAATTCTTACCTCTTTAGAGCAATGCTTATTCCATTCTTGTTAAGTTAAATGATAAAGATGGGGCTACATAGGGAAGCATTTTAATGTAAAATAACAGCATGAAAAAAAATTTAAGGTATTTTTGCAACTGCTTGAAATATGAAACTGATACTCAGATTTTTATATCAAGTTACCTTTCTATTTTAATTGGTTCTCTCTTCATTGTCTTTGTATTTGTTATTACTGTTATTATGAAAAAAGTTACATTTTCTTTTTTTTTTAAAGACAGAGAAACAGAGAGAATCAACTTTAGTTTTTTGTGTGACTTTTTGTTGCTCCAACATTGTTGTGTATGTGGTGCTGGTGTTTGAACTCGCGTCCTCATGCATGCCAGGCAAGCACCGAAACCGCTGAGCCACCGCTTCAGGCCATAGTTACATTTTCTTGATCTTCACATAGCAGTATGATAATCACTTTAGTTTAAGGATTAATAAAATTAAATTTGTCTTAAAGATTGATTATGTAGAATATTGTTTACAAATATATTTTAACACATAAATATGGAGATTATATATTTGTTCATTTTAAAAAGCAGTTTTACTCCTTTCATTAATTTATAGCCATTCCATTTGAGCTATAGTATTCTGTGATTTGTAAGATTTCTCCCAGTGGGTATGCATTTAACAAAATGAGCTTCCCTCATTGGAGATTTGTGAGAGAACAAATAAGTACCCCCGAGCCACATCTGGGTATTAGAATTGGCAATAACTCAGCAAACACAGGTTCATAACAATATAAGAACATGTGCTACATAAAAACTACAGGAAGATTCACCAAATATTGCGTGTTAGAGGTTGGTTTACTTAGTGGTTCTATTCCAAGCAGAACTATCCAAAACACCTTTCTTTTTCTTCTCTTAAAATTACTACAGTAGATGGGTTTTAGATTTAACTTTCAATTTTGATAGTTCAGTCACACAACAGACTGTTCTGTCACTGTGAAAGAATTCTAAACAGGAAAAATCCTCCATGTACCCCAACAACCCATTTATGGCCAGTTTTCTTTGTTTTAACCAGATTCCTAATAGAAATCACCTAATTAGGTCTGTATTTAGAGTATTTCTTCAGTTTTGTGACTGTTTGATTACCTGCACTTTTGAAGCACATGAGTTCAAGAACCAAGACTTCTTCCTCTTCATTACATCCCCAGGGCCTCATGCAGTGTCTAAATTCATAGTATCTCAATAAGTGCTGCTTATCTGAATTTTTCTTTTCTTGTGTAGCAAGTATTTGTTTAGGCTGTGAGCTTTGAGGGGGGGCAATCAGAAAGTGTATTAATAGTTATTTTGTACCTAAGTCCCCCAAATTTTCCTCCCTTTATTTAAATAAAGGAGGGGCAATTCCTCAGAAATCTCCCAGCTGCTATCTTCTTCCCGTTACAATGTGGCTGCTTTGACTGTCTGACTGCCCATCCTGGCCCTGAGAATCCATTGGTCTCGTCTGCCTCTGGCCCAGAGCTCCACCCCTGTATCATCACCAGCACACTGCCTGATCAAGAAGATGGGGCTGTGAACTGCCTGCAGTCACCCTCCATGTCCTGAAGTGATACTGTCCGGCTTCCATTCCCTGTGAGCCTGTAACCCCTCCGCTAGGAACTGTTGAAGACCTTGTTTTCCTCTTATCCTGGACCCCAATTCGCTCCTGAGACATCAGGTTGCCTTTTTTCACATTCAGCATCTAATCTGGTAACACACATTTTGTGCCCTTAGTAAATTCTTTTTGACAAAGCATAAAGCACATTTGGGGGATTTTTTCCAATTCTGTGCCAGGAGCTTGAAATTTTCAGGTTTGTTCCTTCTGGTGAACTTGAACCTTACAGAACCCATCACAAAGGGGCCAGCTAAGCCCATTGTTCTTGGGGTGTCCTGCTTCTGAAGGTGTCCTTAAGCTGTTTCTCTGTATCCAGCACAGTCTCAGGATTCTCACTCCCTGACATTTCCTTTGGGAGAAGAAGGGATTTTTTTACTACAGAAGCATTAATTCATATCTTAAAATGTGACAAGGAAGGGATATATAGTAACATGTTTTTTATCAAATTCATTTCTACATTTTTTGTTGCTATTTCTTTGGGGTTGTATATATAAAACATTAACAGTTTGGGGAGTTTAAAGTAAAAAACTATGTTAACCAGGTCTTATATTCTTATTGTACCATCAGTATAGTTTCGGTTTCTTTTGTTTTTAATAAGTACAACTTTACTTTAGATATTAAGAACAATGTTGTTCCCCACCCTGGTTTTTATCCAATTTTTATGGTATTTTACAGTGTAATCCACTTAACTGGATTCATTCTTCAGGTTTATATTCAGTAGAGAGGAAAAATGATCTGATAGTTATCTTCCACCATTTAAGATTTTGTTTTGGTCCATTTTGTGAGAAGCAGATATCTTTTGCTTAGGTAAAAACCACTGATTGTAAGCCCAGGCATATAGGGTGGTAGTTAATAGCATAAACTCTCCATCCCACTCTATTTAACCTTTGCTTCACGTTTCTGTGGCTTAAGTTTTTCATAGGTAAAATGAAAATAGCAATAGTTCTTATTTCATGGGATTGATGGAAGAATCAAGTGGGACAATGGTTGTAAAAATAAAAAAAAATTCCAACATCTCCTTAAAGCCTTTATTTTCAGAAAAAGAACCTGTTTCCTTAACAATCTGACTAGGCTAGTTCTTTTTCTTGCTGGAACCTCATAATTATTGGAAACTTTCTCAGCTCATCGCCTAGGGGTTATTTCTTTATTTGACATGAGCATTTCCAACCATAGTTAAACTTAAACAAAAATGCTGTGGAAGATGAAAGATCAAAGCAGTGAGGTGGTGTGTGTCATGGAAATACTCTTTGTTGATGTTTTATGCAGAGGGACTGGTTCTGCCCAAATCGCAGAGCATGCTCTTGTAATAACCTTATGGAACTGCCTTGTATTTGGCACTTGTTTGAATAAATCTGTTAATCACTGTTAAATACTGTGTTTAAAACTTCTGAGGATAGGCGTTGGACCATATGCACTAGTCCTATTTCTGGGCCTCAGCGCACTGCTTTTCCTTTGGTACTAGTACTAAGTTTGCCACTGCTGGTTTTATAACTGCACTCTCAATAATCAACATGAAAGCTTTAAACCTGAATTCTTGAAATTAGCAGCAAGAAGAAGGCAACAAAATTTTTCTTAATTGTTGATCATTACTTTATATATTTTGCCTAATTGTGCTCTTTAATATCTAGCTCCATTATTTATAACAGATATGTTGATTTCTGAGTCATTTATTTAATAAATGTTACTAGTTTCTTAGTATGTAGTCCTTGTTTAGCTCTCAGACATTTTTTGGATGGAACAAGGTAAGAAAGGGTAGTTATTCGTTAAGGTAAATCATTTGAAGTTTTGCTCATCCTTAAATCCTTCAGTTACTTTCCGGTTTTAGAGGATTTTATTTTCTTTGAAATTGTCTTTTGGTTTCTGTTTTTCTAGGCTTCCATATTTCTTGTTAAGTCAAATTTCTAATTAATATTTGTGTCTTGATTCTCTTAGTTAAACACACTGAAACAATGATTTCACTTTATCTGGTCTATAATATCTGTGAAAGATTGATTATTTGTCATTTTCACACAGATGGCTGTAGTGGGCACCTGAGAGGGCCTAGATGGATATTAATTTTACTCCTTCACTCAGTGGTCCATATGAGGAAGGAACACTGTTGTAGGGAGTAACTAAGAGGCATAGGGTCACAGTCTTGCCTAGCACTGTGTCACTCAGTTGCCTCCATAACCCTGGATAAAGCTGTGAAGCACTGTGTAATCAGGCTTTGTGACATTGTGAAGCATGAGACATTGGTGTTGAGGTTACAGAAGAATAAAGAGGGGAGGACATTTTAGTTCAAGGGTGATCATGTATAGAAGTCTGATGTGGCAGATGACATTCAGGGTAGTTTGTAGGAGCAGAGTAGACCAATTTGAGGAGTATTTGGGTAAGAAGCAAAAAGGAGAGTGGATTTTTAAAAATGACCGAATCTTCCAGTTCAGGCAACTTGTGATGTCACTCAGGAAAGGAAGTGTTGCTGGGACAGGAGGGAGAGCAAGAAAGGTATGTGCTTGCTTATTATCTCTGGATGTGGTTTCTTTCATTCCTTTAAAAGATCCCAGCATAGGAAATTTTATTGTGACTAATTTGCCCACAGTTACAAAATAAAGCCATGGGACCAGGACTTGAGCTTAGGAAGATCTAACTATGAAGCCTTTTGTTACAACATCCTGATGAACATGCAAGCCACATTCTTAAGAATGCTGCTTATGTTGCTAATGCTCTGCCACAATTGGGGAAGGAAGCCAAATCTACTGAATGTATCTGTACTACACCAAAACAAATACTACTTATGGCAAGGGCTCTGTGTCTACAACAACCTTCCTAGTCATACTTTCTCATTTATATTCATGCTGAATATTTAAAGAGGAACAGGTAACTCACTGAAGGGATACACCAAAGTGTTTTTCTGTTTGGGTAGTTACAAATTTGAACACCAACCTTGAAACCAAATATCAGACTCTCCTATACTGAACCAGTAGCCAGCCATTAGGCCTTCTTATGCTGAACTTTCCTTCCTGGAAATTTTTTTATTAGAAGTTCTTTTCACTCTAGTTCAGTATGGTGCTTCTGACATGATTAACTGCCTTAGAGCTCAGACTGGCCCAGGTCCTAAACAGTACTGCAGGGGACTCATCAGTGTTATTTCTGTTTCATATCATGAAGAATATAGAGTCTACGTTGTATGAGATCCAAAGCAGTGGTCTAGCAACTCATCATTTGAGGTGATAGTTAATACATAGGTGCTTGGGCCTTGCTCCAAATCAGCTATAACAGACATTATTGCGAAACAGTCCAGGAATCTTCATTTTAATAAACATCCAATGTGATTTTCATGCACAATAGTTTTTGAAAAAACTAGTCAAGATGTAGACAGTCCATTGTTCCAACATTATGCTGCTCAACAGTAGAGGGATTCTTCCAAGGGTAAAAGGCAAGAACAGGTTCTTAGAAATAGCTTCTCTACAACCATTCATTGTTCACTTTTCTTCTGTATATTTTGAGACATAGGCACAAGAAGAAGAAAGTCATCATTTTTATTTGCTAACCATCACTGCTGCAGTTAATACATGTATATCACAGTGACTTTCCAGTAAAAAGGATGCCTCTTTCTGGCTATAAGTTAAGAGGAGCTTTTCATGTCACAAAACACCTGAGGTTCAGTTTCTACGGCATTTTTCTTTTTATATTTATATAGTGGGAATTTTCGATCATATTTTAATTTTTTTGTGGAGTTAGCCAAGAGTATTTTTCTACCAATTAATGCTTGGGAGTGCTGTAGTGTTACCCTAATACAATGCCCTTCAATAAAACAAGGAGCCAAGATATGTCCTGTAGAGAGCACAGCTTCCACAATTGCCTTGATTTCTTAAACAGATCATATGAAACAAGAAGTGGCCAACAAAAAGCAGAGCAAAATGTTTCTGGAGATGACTTGGTGGCTCCAAAATTCTTTTATTTTTACTTTTATAGAGATCAATAAAATAATTTGATTAATTTTGTATGGTTAAAGGGGTGAGATGTTGGAGACTTTGGTACTAATAGGGTGAGGGTGTCCTTTAAAGAGTTTATTGCACATTTGATAAATGAGCATAATAGATAATGCTCTACTCCCTAGTGAGGCTAAGTCCCGACTTTACAAAATTAAATGTTTTGTAGCTTATGATGAAAATTAATTTGCAAGTACTAGCCATTGTGGCACAGAATTAGTATGAAATCTAAGTGGTAACCATATTATATGTTATTCAACATAAAATAGTTCTGCTTAAAATACATAGCCAAAAAGTTGGAAAATTCAGGCAGCTTCTTTGTCTTTTGTCTCTAACAACATTAAGCAGTAACAAGTTGATGTTTTCAATTACTTTTTTTTTTCCATACCAGGAATTGAACTCAGGAGTGCTTAACTGAATCACATCCCCAGCCCTTTTTATTTCTTGTTTTGAGACAGGGTCTCACTAAGTTGCTTAGGGCCTCACTAACTTGGTGAGGCTGACTTTGAACTTGAGATCCTCCTGCCTCAGCCTCTCAAGCTGCTGGGATTACAGTCATGTCTCATCAAGCCCAGTCTTAGTTATTTTTACTGAATTTACCAGACACTTCCCTGAAGTAGTTTATATAGTGTTTTGTGAGATAAAACGAATGAATATGAAAAGATGATGTCATCAAATTAATGGCATATTATGTCCTTAAGATATTAAAAGTTGGGTTGGATTTGGAGGTAGCTCTGGGCTGCTGCAGTAATCAGGAAGACTTCATGGAAGAAGAGGCCATTGAGCTGAACCTTGCATAGGATTTAATTAAGGAGCAGATGATTGGATAAGACAGTAGAAATTATTCTGATGATAATGAGAGTGCCTTTAATTGGTGAGGTACATAAGAATAGTTGTAGAACGTGTTTTGAGAAGAAGAAATAAGTTTGGAAAAGTAAATTCATTGAAAACTAGTGGGTGTGGGGCTGGAGTGGTGGCTCTGCAGTTACTGTGCTGCCCGGCATGGCAAGTACATGGGTTCAAACCCCAGCACCCACTTATACAACTAAGTGTCAGAGCAACAAAAGCCATGTGAAAAACTCAATAAAAATTGATTCTCTCTTAACTTTCATTGTTCTTCTCTCTTTAAAAAAAGAAAAGAAAACTAGTGGGTTTTTTGGGACTTAAAGATTAGAAGTTGAGAGGGGTATTTCATATGTCACAAAACACGGAGGTCTCATTTCTAAGGCATATCATGTTTTTTGGCTACTAACTGAAGGCTAATTCTTTGTCTTACCTCCTCCCTGGTATTTTTCTTATCTCACTAGTTTCCCCTTCCCTCCTTTTCTCTGACATTTGCTCATTTTCTCTCCTTTTATCCAGAGAGGAAAAATAAGCAAACAGGAAATCCCTCCCTTCTGGAAAGCCTTTCGATAATGTCTTATTTCTTGCTAATACCTGTACTCTGCACCATGTTGGGAAAAAGTGACCAATCAAGGTATTTTCCTGAACAAAGACAGTTCTCTTCCTAAGAGAAATTCTGGTGCATTAAAAGTCTAATACAGAATTAAGTTCATCATCCATACAGTGAGACAAAAGTGTTTTCTCCAGTTTCTCCTCCCTTGTTCCTGAAACTGGAGCTCTCTGCCTCCCGATCGAGAACACCCCACCTACATTCTCTGCACGACTGTTGTTTGGTTTCTGGGTGATCAGTGCTCTTTCATCCCCGCTTCTCTTTCCTTTTTCCCCTCTCCTTCCCCTGTGATCGACAGAGAGATTAAACTCTGTCAGGAAGAGTCATTTTAAGACCTGATGTCCTTTAAACTGCTCCCTAGAAGCAACTAATATTCATTATTCTTTAATGACTTCTTGTCCAACATGATGTGGGTTTTACATTCAGATACATCCTCTTATTTAGTTATCTCCATAGCCATATGAGAGAGGTATAATTCTCTCTATTTTGATAGATATGGGAACACAAGATTAGAAAATGAAATAACCTGTCCAAGACAATACAGAAAATTCAAAGTAGTGGGGATTTGGAACCAACTCTGTCTTCAGGGATTTGAAAGTAAGTCTTGATTCCTGACTACTAATTGCTATTCCCTCCCAAAGTTTTCCATAGTCTTTGGCTTGACAAAAATCTGCAGCTGCATTAATGTGAAAATTACCAGCAGAATGTCATCTCTTTAGTTTTGAAGTTTTCAACTAATACAACTCATTACCAAGCTGTTTTGCATTTCTCTGTGCTCTAGTCATGGAAACCACCTTATTTTTCCAATTTTCCAATTTTCTGTCTAGAGACGTCTTTGAAGTATATCTCATATTACCCAGTTCAAACTCATTTCTGTAGGTCAAGTCCATTCTCTTGTGTGTCCTTCAACACTATTGTTTAAAACTTCACTCCAGAGAGAATGGTACTGTATGGGGGGGGGGTACGTATGTGTGTTTAAGGAATTGTTTACATGTTTATGGGGAAAAGACTTCAATTATATGGATGAGGCTCATCTATATATGTAGGAAATTATAGTTTGGATCTAGAATGTCTTCCAAAGGCTCATGTATTGAAGGCTTGGTCTACAGCTTTCCTCACACTTCCCCTCTTTCTCCATTTCTGCTTCCTGATCATCATGATGTGAGCAGTTTTGCTTTACCATATGCTCTCTGCCATGATATTTTGGCTCATCACAGGCCGAAAGCGATGACATCAAGTAACTATTGCCTGAAACCACTAGCCAAAACAAATCTTTCCTCTTTTATATTGATTTTCTCAGGTATTTTGTCACTGCAATAAAAAACTAACACTTAGGACAATCTGCTTTATTTAGTCTACTAATTTAAATATTTGTTTCTTCCTAAAAATACCTTCATAGAAACATCTAAAATAGCATTTAACCAAATTTTGTCTACTTTAGCCTAACCAATTTGACCTTAAAATTATCCATTACGGGGGCTGAAGTAGTGGCTCAGGATTTACGGCGCTTGCCTTGCATATGTGCGAGTATGTGGGTTTGAACCCCAGCACCACATACATGATAAGTGTTGGAGCAGCAAGGACCACATGAAAACTAAATAAAATTGATTCTTTCTCTCTCTCACTATCCCTCTGTCTTAAAAAAAAATTATCCATTACAGCTACTTAGTGCTCTTTTGTGGTTCAGAGAAAAATGTCTGGAAGTTACACACTAGAATCTTTATAAATAGAAAGTGTCACTTTGGGCTGTGGGAGAAATTTTTTTTGAATACTTCTCTGTATTGCTCAGATGTTTTCATGTGTGATGTTATCACTGTTATATTTTCAAATTAGAGTTTAAGCAAAATAACTACAGCATTTAAAATAGAATAGTACTCTAAGCTTATGAGACATTTCTCTGGCCTTTCTACTCCCCTCCTCGCACACTATGAATCTCATTCTCTGCAGGCATTTCAACTCTTATAATTATTTTTTGGTTTTAAATTCTATATTTCTAATAACAGATTTCTACTGCTATTTCTTGTTTTCTAATTTGTGACATTTTCTATTGATAAAGACATTCTGTCATCGAAAATGGAATTTTATATCCTCCCCCCACCCATACCATCTTCCACTTTTCCTCATTCCATTTCCTCTCAAATCATGTCACATTTGGGTTAAAAATATATTCAGTGCTATATTTTTATGACAGTATAAAAGTCTTCCACAGTAAAATGATACACTGTAGCATAATACATTTCCTTTCTTATACAACTTTCTCTTTCAAAAGTTACCTAATTTTAGGGGCTGGAGTGGTGGCTTAGCGGTTATGGCGCTTACCCGGCATCCTCGAGTACATGGGTTCAAACCCCAGCACCCACATACACAATTAAGTGTCAGAGCAATGAAAGGCATGTGAAAAACTCAATAAAATTGATTCTCTCTGTCTCTCTCTCTCTGTACTTCTCTCTTTAAAAAAAAAAGTTACCTAATTTTATTTGTGAATCTCTTTTCTATGTTCTTATTGTTAACTTATTTCCAAACTGTTTATTAGATCTCTAGAACGCCTCTTAATACATCTGACCACATACCTAATTGATCAGTTTCATTTCTCCCTTCTTAAAATAGCATTTCCAGACCCCCTGTTCTCCAATTCCAGTCTGAATCATACCCTATTTATTATTTAATAATTTCTTCCCTTTGTTTTATCTACTACTGTACCTTTATGGAAGTCTTCTTAGTAGATGTTGGAACTCCTGATTTGGTTTTTAGTTTCTTTTTTCTTCTGTTTTTGTTTGTTTGCTTCATTTTCTTAAAAACATCCTCAACATGACCTCCCAACTTTATATATATATATGTATATATATATATATATATATATATATATATATATGTATATATATATATATATATTTTTTTTTTTTTTTTTTTTAAAGAGAGAGGGACAGTGAGAGAGAAGAGAAAGGTAGAATCTATTTTTATTTAGTTTCTCCTGTGGCCTTCACTGCTCCGACTCTTTGTTGTGTGTGTGGTGCTGGGGTTTGAACCCATGTACTCATATATGCCAGGCAAGCACTGTAACCACTGAGCCACTGCTCCAGCACCCCAACTTATTATTGAGTCTTTTATTTGTTAATGCTTTTAGCTTTCAAGAACTCTTTTTTCTGACTGTACCATTTTAGGAATCACACTTTTTCTTCGTGAAGCAGCACCTTCTCCTTTACCTTCTCTTCATGTTAGTTGTTGCCCCAGATTCTTCCAACATTTTATTTGCTTTGTATTTACTTTTTTTCACATCAGAAGCTTCCCTTAAGTGCCAGATGATTCTTGGCTCTTTCAGTGTCAATCCTTACATGGCTGATTGGAGGTTCTGTGGTGTACAGGATTGTGTAGGGATTTTCAGGCTTAGATTAGTAACCAGAAAATTCTTCCAGTTTTCAGCCCAAGAACAAAATCTCATTTGCCAAACTTTGAGAACAGAGTATAGTAGGGAGAGGAGCTGACTTGAATATTCCTGCTACTTTGCAGGAATCAAATCAACCTTTATAGAATTACCACATCCAACAGCAGCAAGGTACATGTTGTTTCAAGTGCCCACAGGACCAAGGTAAATTATATCCTACACAAATTTCATACAACAAATTTTAACAAATTTTAAAAAATTGAAATCACATAGTGCATATTTTGTGGCCATGATACTATCAAACTAAAAACCAATAATAATGTTAACAAGAACATTTCCAAGTATTTGGAAAGTAAACACTATTGTTCTACATAAGCTATAGGTCACAGAGGAACTCTTAGGAGAAGTTTTAAAAAATACCTCGAATTACATGGAAATATGAAACAACAGAACTTTGTGGACACTGCTCTGAAGCAATGCAAAAAAGGTTTATAGTACTGAATGTTTATATTAGGATATACTAAAAAAAAATCACTAAACTTTCACTTAAACAAGAAAAAATCAGCAAAATTAACCCTAAGCAAGAAGAAAGAATGAAATAAGAGCAGAAAATAACATTGAAAACAGACAATGACAGAAAAAATCAACAAAAGAAAAAAAAGCTGGTTTCTTAAAACATTCAGCAGCATTTACAAAGGGGATAAACAGAAGATACAAGTATTCATATCAGGAATGAAGCAAGAGATATCTCTACAGACTCTATAGACTTAAGGACAACACCATCAATCATATTATATACATAAATTTAACAATTTACATAAGATGGACAAACCCCTCAAAAATCAAAGTATCACAGCTCACCCAATGTGAAATAATTTTACTAGCCCTATGATTACAAAGAAAACTAATCCAGAATTAAAATATGCCCCCAAAAGAAATCTTTGGGTAAAGGTATTTTCACAAGAATACGCCACTAAAAATATAAAAAGGCTTAACACCAATTCTTTATAATCTCTTCTAGAAAAAAGGAGATAAGGGAATGATTTCTGTTTATTTATATAAAGCAGATAGCCAAACCAAAGAGATTTTTTTTTAAGTTTTGAAATGTCTAGATTTATATGCCTTCCTGAGTATATAATTTGGCTTCTCATGGTGTGGGAAGAAGATGCCTACACCAATGTGGTAGAGTGTTGATCCTATTTTTTCTTCTAATAATTGAATGGTTGCTGGTTTAATTCCTAATTCTTTGATGTATTTTGATTTGATTTTTATTCAGGGTGAGAAATAAGGATCTACTTTCAGTTTTCTGTGTATGGCTGTCCAGTTTGTCCAGCACCATTTGTTGAACAGGCTGCCAAAGGCCGAATTTTTAAAAGTGCAGACAAATGTCCCTTTTGAATATAGGCCCCAAAATACTGAACAAAATATTAGCAATTAGATTTCAGTGATATGGAAAAGGAATCCATCAGCATCATCAACTGGGGTTCATTCCAGGTGTGCAAAACAGCTCCAGCGTTTGAAATCAATAAATTTAGTCAACTGTATTAATAAGCTGGAAGAAAAATCACAAGCTGTCAAAAAGATAAAGATTTGGAGAAAGTATTTGCAAACATCTGACAAAGAACTTAGATGTAAACTATGTGAAGAACCCTCAAAATGAGTTTTAATGAAACCAATATGAAAATGGAGAAAAGAGGTGAGGTGTTTCATTGAAGAGAAACTAATAGTAAATCAGCACATTAGAAGATATTCATTACTCTCGCCATTTAGAAAATCCAAATTAAGATCACAAATATTAGTATATACCTATTAGAATAGCTAAAATAAAAAAATAGTGATAATACCAAATGATGGAGTCAGAGAAACTGAATCATTCACACATTGCTGGTAGAAATGTAAAATGGTACAGTCTCTCTGGAAAACAGTTTGGCAGATTCTTAAAAAAAACTAAACATACTCTTACCATATGTTCTAGCAATTGCAGTTCTTAATGTTTACTCAACAAGTTGAAAACTTACATCCTTATGAAAACCCACACAAGGATGTTTATCCAACTTTATTCATAATCATAAAATCTTGGAAGCAACAAAGATGTCATTCAGTAGATGAAGGGATAAATAAGCTGTGGTACATCAAGACAGTGGAATATTATCCAGCCCTAAAAAAGAAATGAGCTGTTAACCATGAGAAGTCATGGAGGAAACTTACATGCATATTACTAAGTGGAAGAAGCCAAAGGTTACATAGTGTATGATCCCAACTCTATGACATTCTGAAAAAAGCAAAACTTTATGCAACTACTCTATGACTAAGCAGTTGAACTCTTATGAATTTATCCCAGAAAATTACAGAATTTCATTAATTCAAATACCTGTTCAAAATAATTATAGCTGCTTTTTTTTAAAAAAAATACCACCAAAGTAGAAGCTAACTAGATATCCTGCGACATGTGCTTCATATGATGAAAAAAATTATTCTTAGTTAAAGGGGATGAGTCATTGGTATAGACAATAACTTGAAAAAACTCTCCAGAGAATTGTGCTTATGCTGAATTAAAAGAGCAAATCCCAAAGTTTACATACTAATGATGACATTTATATAATATGAAATGATGAAATTACAGTAATGGAGAATAGATTAATGGTTAGGGAGCAGGTGGGAAGGAAGAGAATTAGATATGGCTATCAAAGAACAACTTGAGTTAAGCTTATGATGATGAAAATCTTCTCCATCCTATCTGTATATCAATATTCTGGTTGTGATAATGCACTGTAATTTCATAAGTTTTTTTAAATTCTATTTTTTGTATAAGTTTTTTAAGAGAGAGGGATAGTGAGAGAGAAAGAGAGAGTCAATTTTATTTCATTTTTCACGTGGCTTTTGTTGCTCTGAGACTTGGCTTTGTATGTGTGCTGGGGTTTGAACCCTCGAACTTGCGCATGTCAGGCAAGCACTGTAACTGCTGAGCCACCGGTCCAGCCCCTAAGTTGTGATTTTTAAGAGAAACTAGGTAAAGGATACAAAGCTTCTCTTCATATTTTTCTTACAACTACATGTTAATATATAATTATCTGAAAAAACAAAAGGACAATTGAAAAAAGCCTTAAAAATTGTATTGAAAATAGTATAAATTTAATGCAGAAATAAGTTTGTTACAGTGTTTTCAAGTGTCAGTGCTTCTGCTAGTGTGTTCATGCAGTTATATATAAAGGCTGTGAAGCTGGACTCTTCTTATCATGGGAATACCTAGCTTTGTTTCATTGCTTCTTAGACACATATTCTTCCCCACATCTCTGCCCAAGGAGAACTTCCTCACTTATAATTATTGTATATTCTAAATTGTTCAAAGTTTTTCAGTATCTCAGATATCGAGATGGGCATGGTGGCACATACCTATAGTCCCAGCTCCTTAGGGGGCTGAGGCAGGAAGATCACTTAAGCCCAAGAGTTCAAGGCCAGCTTTGGCAATACAGTGAAAAAACATTTACAAAAATATTAGGTTCAAATATTGGGTTCATGGCACATATTAATTAAGGATATCTTTTAACTTTAATAGGATATGGTATTGACTTCATGCCAAGTTCCCAGCAACTTTATTTTTGTAGTTTATAAGATAAAGTATTTTAAGTGTTTACTTGCCTAAGAATTTTTTAAGAGAATTTAGTGTCTGAGAAAGTATGCAGTATATGCTAACCTTTAAAATAGAGTGAATAATATGAATATCAACAAAAGGAGAGAATGGGCATATTAGTGGCATAAACTTTCTGGTAGGTTGGGATAAAACCCAGGCATTCCCATGCATTTTTCCTTTATTAGGGAGCTGAGAAGCTGCCCCATGTTCTACCTGCACAGGGGCTTTCTGAATTTGGTATTCCCTGAGCCCTCTCCAGTCCTGTTATATCAGTTTCCCCAGGTCCCAGGAACCAAACCTGTTGAGACTGATCTCCTCTCCAGAAACTTACTTTCCACCCTCGCCCAAGTGCTCAGGGTCTTGTCGAGGACTTCCCAGAAATTCTCATTTTGTAAGGCTTCCAAAATAATAAAAAAGACCAGCTAAATCAGGCATACGAAAATAATGGTAGATGTTAAGCATTTCTGTTTAACAAGTGAACATTTTAAAACAAAAATCTGTAGTGGTCCTCATTGTTCTGCTAGTCTGATCTAACTTTCTGTGGCAATGGGTGCAGGTGCTTTTGAGAGATAATGGCTGAGGTCCCTGGTGAATGTCAAAGCTGGATCCAGATGGTCTAGGTCTCATTCCTCCTGCATTGAAGCCACCCTCTCTTCATTCCTACTTCCTTCATTTCCTAATACTCCCAACTTTTCTACTTTTAAACACCTGGTTATCTTAGCAACTAACATTGTTTCCAAAGTCCTTTTCTTGCTCTTCTGAGCACAAAGAGCTTGAAACACGACAGTATTCCTGATAAGGATCTTCCCCAACCCTGGTCTGTGGAGTATATGATAGAGCTAAATGGTTTTAGTATTTCATCACTTTAATTTTATGCCTTTTACTAATAATTTTCCTCCTTTGTACTATAATATTTCTCTTTATAGAGAAAAAGTGAAGCTTTAATGTATATCATATTTGAAATATATTTACATTCAACTTAAGTGTGACACATATTTCTTCAAATGGAGAATATCATGGGAGGCTTTTTGTTGGTTTCAAAAAAGTCACAGGTAATGATTGCTTTAGTCATGTGCTATTTTTTTTTTAGATTTAAAATTTATTCACTTTTGAATAGGTAACACATTCCCATAGTTGAAACTACAAAATCTCCTTTCCACCTTGGCTTCCAGCCATGCTGTTCTCCTCTGTGGAGGTAATGCTTCCAGCATCTTGTCTCTCCTTCCAGGGAAGTACTGTATACGTATTATAAAAGAAAAATTATTTTAATACACGTGATAAAGCACAAAACACATTGTTCTATATTCTGTGCCCCTTTCCACTTAATATTTTCGAGATTGTTCCATAACAAGACATAAAGATGAACTTCATTCTTCTCTTAACAGATGTACCCTTACTTATGAAAACAACTCCTATTGAGACTATTATAAATACTAGTAAAATCTTTTACTCATATCAGTTCACACACAGATAACATATTTGTAGGTTCTACAGAATAGAATAAATCCTAGAAATTCAACCACATTTTTATTTTTTTTTAATTTTTTATTTTGAGCAAACTTACATGATTTTAACAAAATAATATAAAATGTGTATAAAATATGCATATATTCTGGATTTTGCAATTATCCCCAGGAGTGCCCCCTCAATTACCCTCCCTTATCCCTCCCTTCCCCTTCCCCTTATAACTCTAAACCACATTTTTAAAAACAGCCATTTGTTGTATCAATTATAGAATTTTCTTGTCCTTGGTAAGTGCACAAAAAATTATTTTAAATAATGTTTAGTTTTAAAATTGATGTTCTGTGAATTTTATGAAGTAGGTCTTAAGCCTTGGAAGTTAAATGTGTGCTTATATGTGTTTTTGTTTGTTTTTACTTTCTTTTTTTTTTTCTTTTTCTCTCTTCTGTTTTTCTTTTTCTTCTGTCCTTCTTCCTTCTTCCTCCCTCCCTTCCCTCTTCTCTATGTTTTCCATTAATGGCCAGATTGAGAGCTATATAACCACTAGGTGGTGGTACAAGAACACAGGGAGAAGTATTTTCATAATCAGACTAGGAATTAGTTTTGATTTCCTGCTCAGTTTTTAAACTGCTATTCGCTTGGGCCCTTAAATGCCTCCTAAGGGATGTCATTGTGATTGCTGTTCAGTAGTCGAGCTAACATAAAATTGATGTTGAGCTTTACAGCAGCTGTTATAGACCACTTTATGTTGATGTTGAGACTTTAAAAATGTTCATTGGTTGAAAATGGTAAGTCTTCAGTAAGAATCTGTTGAGTTTTCTGAGTGATTTGAAGGGCTTGCTTACATTTCTGACTGACTGATTTACACATTTTACAATGTTGCAGTTGAGACTTCTTAGAATTTATAATCCTGCTTTATTTAGCTGACTGAATTTTCAGTACAGAAACAACAGTTTCCTAGCTACTTCCTATGGAAACAACAAAAGGCATATGCTCTTTTTGGTTTTTACCCCATCAACTGCAATTCAGTGTTTTCCACAAATCTGCAACCTTGATATTCATCTAAATGGCTCTGAAATATTTTTAAAATGTTTTCGAATTTGATGTAGAAATATTTTCCTGTATGTGACTTGTCTTAATTAACTTTTGGAAGTGTACATTGTTTCTTAAAATTCTGAATCTGCGCCTGGAAATTTTGGACCAGTTAATTCTCCTTAAATCACAAAAGGAAGGAATTTAGCATTAATATTGAAGGATCTTTGCTTACATTAGAACTGTATGATCATTTCAGCATTTAAACTCTGTTAAGATGCCATGTAATGCATTCAATATAGGACTATGGTTACAGTTACTCTGTAAAACATTCTGCTCTGACCTGCAGACACACATATTCTCATCTTATGCAGTATCCCTGTTGGTTTTATAGAAATGGGTCTACGGTGGCTTTCCTGTTTTGTCATGATGTGTTCATGTCAACTGGTAAATTCATAGCTACCTGAGAAGTAACCTTACAACGAAATACCTGCTATCTTGCTCTGATGGGACAGTTATCGTTGGACAAGTGTTGAGGCTTTTCATCATATCCATAACTATTCATAGTTGTCCATCCCTCAGGTTGTCTCCGTTAGACAATGAAGGGTACTAACATTTTAGCTAAATTTCCCTACAAATTTTGATGTTAAATTCATTTTCATACCATTTTACCTGTCCTAAGGAAACTCTGTGCTCTGATATCCAATAGTTGTCTGTTCAAACATTACACCTGAAGCCTTCAATTAAGTCATTTACTATTTAACTAAAAGGAAAATGGCTTCATTGTATCTGTTCACACATTAGGAAAAAAATAATCACAGACCTCAGTTGGGTGGAAGAACACCAAGTTAAAGGAAGCATCCATTGCAATACTATCCCAGAAAATAGAATCAACTGCAACTAATTCTTTGGTTTTTTTAGGAAAGATAGCTCATTTTGCTATCTGCAATGTTTAAATCAATTGAACTATAGTGAAATCTCTCCCCTGAAATGGCTATTACACAGCTTGCAACCTTTTGTTCAAGAGATTAAGTTTGCATCTCCTCACATTATCTCCTTGTAATTGGAAAACTTTCATTTTGATGGAGAAAATGTGCCAGTATCCCTGTGAGCCTTGCCACAAGCCAATGCAGAGTGCCATCTGGAGGGTGCACACCCAAGTCAGGCAGCAGCCTCCTGTCAGGCTGTATCTGGAACTTTGCAACAGAACAACTAATAACATCTTAAGCTCCATTTGTCTAACTCACTAGTGCTCTTGGCAGAGGTCATAACCAGCAGCGGTTTTGTTGATTTGCTGGATCAAATGTAATTAGGTTAAAGCACTCACTGACAGAGCCTCTGATAATGGCATAAAAGCCTCAGGCTTAAATTTACCCATTGAGTCAAATTTAAGTTTAGATCAACAAAGACTTAGTAATTTCATCACAAAGACAATAAGGCTCGATAATTTTAAAAGTAATTATTTGGGACAATGAATTTTTCCTTCCTTTGTACCTCATAATTATTTTATTTCTATTTTAAAAATCTAATCTGATTTAATTATTTGATTCTGCAGTCACTGGCTTCTGATGAAGTGATTGGTGCTTCCTAGGAAAATGTTCTGTCTCATACACAAACCATACATCCCTTCTGAACCTTACCGTTGAGAACATAGCAGGAAATGATGAGACATTTTTTACAGGTTGCCTGAAATAACTGAATTCTACCAGTTGTGTACTCCTAAAGATAGAAGTGACATTATTGCTGACCTTTTAACCCTTGCCTTCTGGAAAACTCCAATCATACCAGCAAACTCTTCATAAATGAGTCGGTTTCAGGGTGTGAGTAAGATAGAGAAACCATTACTGGGGTTAAATTTAGGGCAAGCTTGGGCCCAGAGCCTAAGACAGAAGGTAGCTATTGTTTGGAGTAATAAGAAAAAAAAAAAAAGCAAAAAAAAAAAAAAAAAAGAACGTCTGCTTTCTGCAGAAAAGGAAAAATTTAGCAGGAATTTGTTTCCTACATAAATGTGGTAAACAAGTCAGCAGAGTTTGTGCCAGAGAAAGAGCTTAGATAGGCCTCAGAAGGAAGGTAGCAGTCCCCTGGAATGTCTATGCTCAGGACTGGATGAGGCTGTCAAAGAAGGAGTAGAGGAGTCAAGTATGATGTAATGTGCAAAAGAAGCACATGTGAAGTGGGTGTTTTATTGGTTTCCAGATTTCTGCTCATGTCCCCTGGCTCTCAAGATATACTGCCAATACTAAAACCGTAAAGAAGTCACTCTGAAATTTCCTGGAAATGGCAGTGATTGCTGTAGATGTTGTGTCTCCTTTTGGAAGTTGTCTTAGCTTAAGTGTTCCAGGTACACTGCTTTTGATAAAAGCAATAGGCATATGTGAGAATGAGGTTAAGTAAGTGTTTGTTTGAGGATTTAATATTACACACACTGTAGGAGTAAAGCAATTATCGTGCTGTTAATTTCATATTCATGTATGGCTTATTTATTTGTTGTTTACCACTCTGCATAATGAAAATGCCATTCAAATCTGCTGCTTCTAGTGCTCTAATTTTAAATGAAGCTGAATGTTATGTATAATTTTAAGTTACAGATTGTTAATTTCATTCTATTTTAAATACTCTATGTGTAAGAAGCTCCTACATTCATGCAAAAATCAGACTTTTCCACAGAATCAAAGTATAATTGTCTAAGTAAATATATAATAGTTAATAGATTAAAACAAGCCAGATGCATCATAGTTATTCTTTAAACCACATAGGAATCGGAACCCATATATATGTATGCATATGTGTATATATATATATATGCCTGCCTTTTGAAAAATCAATATCTTACTTTTCTGACAAATAAAATGTAGTCAGAAGATAATAGCTTATTGCCTCTACTGAAAAATTATTTGCATCTGGCTTACTCGTAATCTGATGACAGAGTCAATGTTTGGTGAAGTGATTCTGAAAGCTTCAGGGGCACCATGGTTTTCATCTGTTTACATGGTGTGATATTTTTGAAGAGCCAGTCATTGGCAGAATTCAAGGCTCATTTATCTTCTGGGGATGACAGGGAGAGAGAGAGAGAGAGAAAGAGAGAATGAAATCCATATCCACTACATGTGGAGTTCTCTCTCCAGTCTGGGAATCCACTCCTTGTGCACCTTACCATTTTACTGGCTCATCCTGGCTCTTCTCTGCTTAATACCAGATCCATATCTATATATTGTGTGTCATCCAAGTTCTTATAAATGTTTTATTTATTTAACGAACATCACTGCCTGCCCACCGTCTCATATAGATAAAGTCCCTATCCTTGGCTATAGTCTGGTTGAGAAGATAGCACACAGATGTGAAATATTGAATAATACTGAAAGTCAGTATACATTTAAATACTCCAAAGGCACAAATTCTTGAAGAAATTCATTTCTGAAAACTCTTACATAGTCTGTGAAACTTGGTATGTGCCAGTTGTTCAATTTCCATTGTTATTTACAAAAGTGAAGCTTTGAATTAAGAAAAAAAAATGTACCATCTGCCTTCCCCTGTAATAATGCTTGGTTTTATTCCCAAGCACATTAACCACTGGCTTGGCATTTCAACTAACTGAAGCACTTTTCTTGTTAGCGTGTGCCTATGTCTAAAAAAGACCTATTTTTCTGGTTGCTGATTTTAATATTTCTGCCCTCTGTCTGCTTTTGCAGGACTTGGGGCTTTCTATCTACAACTATGGCTGGCTTGTTAATGACTCTTGCGTTGAGTACCTCATGTACTAAACATGAGGTACTCAAAGTACCTTATTAGCTAAACATGATGCCCCCTTCTTTTCCAGTGACTTATTTAATCGAACCTTTTATCAATTAAATGTTGTTAGTATCTGTACTGAGTTCCTGTTTTCTGTGGACACAAAGGGCATATACAACTCTTTGAAGAGGCAAACAAGTGTAGAATATGTCTATCCTCAACTATATTTTAGTCAAAGTAAAAGGTGCATGTAAAATATTCTACTTTAACTAGAATTTTGTAAGTGCCAGGGCGAACATGACACATTTTTTCATTTGATCACTTATCCAGCAAATATTTATTGAGTGTTTTGATGTGTCAAGCACTCTGTGGCTCACTGGATATAAACATGAATAAATCATGCATAGTGCCTGCCCTAGATGCATTTAGAGGAAGTAGATACTATGGTAGGCTAGAACCTTATTACCCAAAGTGCATCTAAGGACCAGCAGCATGATTATCGTGCTGATTTCAGGTCCTGTCTAGATCTACTGAATTGGAGACTACATTTCAACAAAGTACACAAATGATTCAAAATAAAATTTGGAAAACATGGTCTAGGAGAACCATATAATGCTTTATAGAGGAACTAAAATAAGTAGGAATCATTAGATTTTTATTAAAAGAGAAAGGAAAATCAACTTAGGCAGGTTAAAGAGGGAATTAGATATAATCTGAAATCTGATTCAGGATTATGAAGTTTTGGTGGCCAGTTGGGAATGATTCCTCAAAAAAAAAAAAAAAAAAGATAAGAAGAGGCCTGGAAATATGGTTGGTGCTCTACAGAGAGGACTAGAGATTGAGTAACTATGTGAATACAAATTCAAAACTGGAAGGAAAGGGAAGGATACAGAAGCTAGACTGTAAATAGATACAAGATGGAATGCCATTGGTGGTATAGCAGCTGGAGGCCAGTTTCTTATATGCCAACCATGTGGAGGTAAATCATAGTCTCCCAAATAGCTATTACCTTTCAGAATACATGACTTTTTATTTTTTATTTATTTTTTTTAAGGAGAGAGGGACAGTTTAGAGAGAGAGAAAGGGAGGGATAGAGAGAGAATCAATTTTATTTAGTTTTTTCATGTGGCTTTCAATGCTCCAAAACTTTGTTGTATATGTGGTGCTAGGGTTTGAACTCGGGTTTGAACTCATGTATTTACACATGCCAGGCAAGCACCACAACAACTGCTGAGCCATCACTTCAGCCCAGGACACATCAGTTTTGAATTCTAAAATAATAATGAAAGTCAATAAGTAGGTACCGATCAGGGTATAATGTTATGTTCACCATTTTTTCCAAAACACATCTAATTTATTAGACTTTAGATACGAGAAAAATTATAATTTGGAGCAGTAACCTTTCTTCAAAATTAATATAGGACGTTATCTGGGGAGCAAAGCCTGTTCAGATCTGTACCCAGATTTGTCTTCACAATCGAGGGGGAGGTCCCCACAAGACTGTGAGGTTGTGAGGCTCACTGGAGGCTCCTTCTTCTGCTTTCAATGCCTTTCCTGTCATCCTCTGCAGTTTTTTTCTGTACACCATTGTTTCTTTAGTCAGTAAGGGTGACACTGAGTGACTTCTTAGGTGTCTCTGAGTCACTACGTCAAGTGGTTTATGTCCTCTTATGAGATCAATTCTTTATCCAAGGACATAACCACTTAGAAGTTTGAAAGAATTTGGAGGTCAGTTCTGCATAGCCTAGCTTATGACAGTCTAAAACCATTTGTGTTTTCATACTAGGCCCTTATGACCGCTTCAGCAAATAATTTCATCTCTGAGATATTTTAAAAACAACATCCATATCTTAAGTTTTATGGACATCTGTTAGGGTGGCATTCAGTGTTTTTTAAGCATATGACTTATCTGCACACAAACCTGAACTGACAGGGAGAAGCCTGTAGCCTCCACTAAATGACAGAGTTAATCAGTAAGATACAGAGCCTACAGCAGCGTCTTGGAAAGAGTCCACTTCGCCAAGATCCCACTACACCATCAGAAAAATTTCAGTCTGTTCTTTAAAATGTATCAACCCAATGGTGGGAAGTTATTGTTTTCTCTGAATAGAATGTCTTGAAATAATGTGATTGATACTCAGGCAGGCAGAGAAACTTAGAAATTTCAAAAATTAATATACATGTATATGCTTATTTCTATCTATAGTATGGGATATTACAGAGGAGACATGAGATCTGGGAATGGATGAAGGGGAGGAGGGATCCTGGACTAGGATCAGGCTTAACTTACTTTGTCAATATCCATGTATGCATGAATATGTAACAATGATTCCCTCCAATGTGTAAGACTATGTCAAACAAATTTTAAAAATGTGATTGATAAATGTAGGTTTTAATTTTCTTTGTCATTTAGTGTAGGCAGCTGGAGAAGTAAGTGGGATCTGTAGGGGCTTGGGAGAAGAGTTTGCTAGCTGGAGGTAAGATATATAAGTGAAAGCTTTCAGCAGACCTAGAAGGCCAATTGGTTTTTAAAAAGTTATGATGGTATTTTCAAAACTAAATTCTTTTGTTGTAATCTAGCAGACAATATCTGGGGTGTACCTTTTCTACATAGCCACAGAAATGTCCCCTCATGAAATGATTAATTGTTGTATTGGACAGTAGTAAATATACAGTGTTTAAAGAATAGTACGTTTCTCTACTAGGTAAAGGTGTTGAATTACAAGTGAGTCATGTGGTAGGTAGGTGACTGTCTCACTGATGGCAAATCTTCAACAATTAAGTGTGGATTTCCAGATTCATCTGGAGCCATGTATGATAGTAAAATAGTCAAGAGGCCAATTTTTGGACACATTTTTTTAGGTCGAAAGAAAGATGGAAAGAAGAATGGACTGAAGGAAGGAAAGACCATGTGACTATGAAGTAAGGACTATTTTATTCATTTGTTAAATGAAATTCTGTCTTTAAATTCCAAATTGCAATAGTGGTAGATTAATGATTTTTTCTAAAAGGATTCAATGATGGCACCATACATTTGATATGCAGGTTCTAATGTATTGTCCCAAATAGGTGTCATTGTTCTGCAGTCAGATTTCATGCTTATGAATTACTTAATCTAAATAATCATTTTCCAATCATTATTTCAGTAATCAATGCTACAATGTATGTGTAAGTGTATTAATTCTATCATTACTGATAATGGAAGTTATTTGATTTTTTTCTATATATGTAAATAAAAATTTAAAAATATCAAATCAAATAATTAGAATGTAGAGATCGGGTAGGAATATTTCCCTTTATTTCTCAAAGGATAGCTGTGTTTTATGAGCAAATTCATTAGGATCAACAAATACTATTTATGAAAATATGAAAGGAGAGTCAAAAATTATTTTTGTAACCTTAAAATCAAGATCATTTTTCCCTAAATACATTGAACATCCTTAGACTAAAATAATATCAACTATATATTTTGTCTTTCTTTCTGCTAATATCTTATTTACATTCAAGCTTCTTTCCCACTATATCAGATTACCACCAGTGAGAATGTCTCAAAATAGCTTTCCTAGTTAGAGAAAAACAAATAAAATACTGAGAGCTGATTGAATGACTGCTTAGTGACTGGCTGTTGGAGTCTATCCCATGGACAAGAAGAATATGGTCGTACAAGTGGCACCACAGAAATGATTTTCAATGGAAAAAAATGTTCACACATCATGTGGCTTCTGTTAATACAGTGTGATGCACTTGAGTGTAAAAATAATGAGCTCTGTCAGCCTTTTTAATTATCTATGCTTGTTCTGGAAGTCCGGATCATGATATGCCTCTGAACCACCTGATTTAGTGGACTGTGCTCCAGCTTTACATACAAGTCTCCGAGCAAGCACTTGGTGATCGCAAGGCAAATTTATCTGTATTTAGGAATGTTGTACTGAGCTAGAGTCACATAATAGCAATATTGGCTGTGTGGGATAATCCATCCTAATGGATGAGATAATCATCTTTCAGTACTGGGTTTCTTTAGCAGGGTAGGATAAATTTCCTAGTTATTCAAACTGCTTTGATACTTGGCACATTTCTGTGTCTCTCATTGTCTCTGTTTGTCCATCATACTTTAAGTGTACTGCATTTTGGTTGTTAATGGTGGAAGCAAATTAATCTATTATACCTACTCACATGTGCTTCTTGATGTATTCTTCTTTGGTGTATTCTTAGAAAGCAAGAAGGCAAGCTAGCCAGATAGAAGTCTGAGAATGTTCTAACAGGAAATTTTAAGAGAGAGATATTTGTGATTGAGATAATGTGCAGAAAGTCCTATGTGCTTAAGAAATTGTTTCTTTCATTCTTCAAGTAAAGTGACCTGTGTGTGTATGCACACACACACGTGCACAAGGACACAAGTGATATTTATTTTTTGACTATGAACTTCTAAAAGGCAAAAACCATGTCTGTTTCTTCATAATTTCCCTCAATCTTGACACCATGTGAAGTACCCTGGTACTCTGTAATACAGGTTTATGGAGGGGTAACTATTCTCGTAAAAACACGTGAAGATTGGGATGAGAAGCCTGGGGTTCAGTTCTCCTTGCTTGCTAGATGTGTGACTTTAGGAAAGTCCTCTCTTAATCTGTTTCTTCCCTCTAAAAAAATTATAAAATCTTTCCTATATATGCCATTCTATTTTGTTTGAAGATCAAACTGGATTATGGAAATGGTGATAAAATGCTTCATAGGTATTCAGTGGTTTTATTCCTTTAATATCATTTACTAAATAAACTATAAGATATGATTTAGTCTTATAGATTTTAAATATGATGATGATCCTTCTTACAAAGTTTAGGAGAATTTTCTATTGCTAATGTTTTCTGTGCATCTGCATATATATATGTAGTATCAAGCAACGTAATCTTTTTAGATCATTCTGGAAATAATATAATTATTATTATGAAAGAATGAGCACTAGAACTTGATAAGAAAACCAGGTCTATATGATATATAAGTGTTAAGAAACCATCTAACTAGTTGAAGACCATTATTTACATAGATTCTTCTCATTGCCACTAGATTAATAACCAGATTTAACTCTGCCATTTAGATACAGGTCATAACTGTTATGGACTAAGTAGTGAATTAATATACATACAGTAATGCTTTCTCCTTTACTTTTTAACAATGAAAGCTAATTGTTCAGCTGCCTATGGGATGTGAGGTAAGCCACTTTAACACACTTTAGTTTTAGCACTTAAAGGGAGCAATGATGCTGAATGATCTTGAAGGCCTTAATTGACTCTGAAAGGATTTTGTGTGTCTGTAGTCTGTTCTTTCTTTCTTTCTTTCTTTCTTTCTTTCTTTCTTTCTTTCTTTCTTTCTGTAGTCTGTCTTTCTTTCCTTCCTTCTTTCTTTTCTTCTTTTAAAGAGAGAGTGACAGTAAGAGAGAAAGAAAGGATCAATTTTTTTTTATTCAGTTTTTTCATGTGACTTCTGTTGCTCTGACTTGAACCTGCATCTTCGCACATGCCCAGCAAGTGTGATAACTGCTGAGCCACCACTCCAGCCCCTCCATAGCTATTTCATAAGTAAATGATACTGTGATTTGCACATCAGAAAAAGTATCACCTTCAGATATCTAAAATGGCTCTATTCTTGGCCAGTTATTCTTATGTTGCCTATTCACTTTCTTTATAGTTCTTGTAACCTCTATCTTGCTAATTTGTTTATTTTCCTGGTTTAGGGTTTAATGCTTTATGAGATCACAGTCTATCTTGTTCATAGGTGATCAGTGCCTAGAACAGTTAGTGCCTGGCACATAATGGGGACTCCAATGAATATTTGTTGAGGGAAGGAAGGAAGGGAGAAAGGAAGATAAGTAGGTAGTTTGGTAAGGAGGAAGGAATGAATTCAGCTATTTCCAGAGTCCAGCCTCTTTATTCTTTGCAATAATTTCAGTAGGACTTCAGTAGGATGGAGTAGTGGTTGAATGTGCCATTCATGTAAAAGAATAAAAAAAAAATAGAACCACCATGAGATCCAGCAGTCTCCCTACTAGGTATATACTTGATGGAAATGAATTTAGCCTGTTGAAGATACATCTGCACTTCCATGTCTGTTGCAGCACAGCTCATTATAGCCAAGAGATGCAAACAACCCAAGTGTCCAGCAGCTGATGCAAGGATAAAGGACATGTGGCAGTCATACACAACAGGGTACTATTCAGTCATCCAAAAAATAAATAAATAAATAAATCCTACCATTGGCAACAGCATCGATGGAAATGGAGGTGGTTGTGTTATGTGAAGAAAGCCAGACACAGAAAGGTAAGTATTGCTGCATGATATCATTCATATGTGGATTCTAAAAAAACTGCTCTCATAGAAGTTGAGGGTAGAATTGTGGTTACGAGAGACTGGGGAGAGTAGGAAGGAGGGAAGGATGAGGAAAGGTTAATTAATGGGTATTAAGTTACAGTTAGATAGGAGTAAGAAGTTCTGGTATTCCATAGATAGCAATAGTGTATTACATTTCAAAAGGCTAGAAGAAAGGATTTCGAATGTTTTCACCATAAAGAAATGATAAGTGAGAAGATTGTTTAACCTGATTTAAATATTACACACAGATACATGTATTAAATATCACATCACCCCATTAGTATGTATAATTTTTCTGTTTTTAAAGATAAGCAAAAAATAAATTTAAAATTAAAATTAATACAATAATTCTAATGCTCAGGAAAGAATAGAGGAAATTATTAAATACTTGCTTTCTATGTATGAGAATAATCTGTATTTTATTTATTTATGACTTCATTACTTCACCTAATGAAGGGTAGAATTTTCATCAATAAGTTGTTTATGTGCTTTCTTTTTTCAACACTACATTTGATTAACCATTTTGTTCATAAAATTTATAATTGATTTTCTTACTTAAGTACATAGTAATGCCTAGGTACATTTTTACATCTTGTAAATAATTTGTCATTGGCATGCATTTTTCTGTGACAGAAGAGTATTCATCACCATTAAATATAAATTTTAAATTTTATGATTGTGAAGAATAATATATCTTTATATATTACTATTACCCATTCTTCCACACATCTCTTGCATACTTTCCTATAACACTGAAATTTCTGCAGGTCTTGCCCTATATTATCCTTTGTGAACCAAATTATTTCTTGTATAAGCATACTTATTCAAGCTTGATCTGGGTGCAATTCTGTTTAAAATTTGTTGGGAAAATTAAACTTTTCACTGTATAAGATGTTACACAGTGAGCTTCACCAATATACCTCACAGTGAAGTCAACGCTTTCACATTAGAAAAAAAATTTCAAATTGATTTGGAATATAAGATCATGAATAACAGTGACAATAGAGCCTGTTGTTTCCTCTTATGGGACTAATAGTAGTAGTCTTTTGAAAAATTAAAGTGGGTATTATCTTTTGTTATCCTTCTTGTTTATATACATCGTGAACTAGTTTTTCTAGTAATGCTAATTTCCTTTGTGGACTAACACTTTTTCTTCCTTGAGAAGCTGCATTTTGGTGTAGTGTGTCTATCATGGTCTGTTGGAGGCAAAGCTTTGCAGCCTTCTATTATGATTTGTTCCCCCAGTCCCCCACCCTGCAGATCTGGGAACCATTCCTGACGGTACAGCTAAGCCCATGTGTGTTTCATAGTTACACGTTAGATTACAGTTAGCCAGAGGGCAAAAGAAAAGCCAGTGAGACATAAGGACACTGGTTTTGGTGACATGGAAGGGAAAATGGGAGGGCAAAAATTCACTTTTGGTTGCCTGCAGGACATTTGTTGTGAGCTGAATCCTGTGGGCAAATACTCTTCAGTACACCCTTTCTGTGCAGCAAGAGTTGAACAAGAGACTTAGCACAGACTTCTCCCGGTATCACAATATAGCTGTACATATTTCTATGATACCTTTATTTTGACAATTCTTGAATTGCAACACATTGAATATTAATTGAGTACAACTGGTTTTGAATTGTCTTTCAAAAGGTGCAAATTATGGTTTCAAAGTGACCTGAGAGAGGTGTAAATGAACATTAGCACAACATTTCAAAACCAGAATTGTTTAAAATATATGCACATAGACATGAATTCAGAGTCAGTTTTACTTCATTTTTTGGTTGGAGATTTACTGCTTTAAAATGAGAAATAAATGTGTGAATCCCATCAGGGGTGTGAAATTCCCCATTTGTACAGACTGGAAACTTGGTAATAATTATGAATAGAGCAATAGCAGAAATTATACAAAAGTTTAACAACATTTTAATTTTAAATGTAAGTATTCTGAGGAAGAGTTTAGAATCTGCTTGGGGATATTTTCTTATAGTCTTTGATATTAAAGCATTAGAGCTTTTCAAACAGCCTACAAATGCTAATGTTCTTGTAGTTTTAAAATAGAAAACAGCATTGACTAATCTTTGCTATTTCTAAAACTGCTCATTCGAAATGTGTCTGAAGCTGATAAACCCATGAGCCCCAACTTAACCCAAACTAAACGAAACTTAACCTTTTCTCTCTTCTCACATCAGTGGACAATGGGCCTCAGCTGCAGGGAGCATTCGAGAAGCTTGCCCAGTCTCCAGGCCAGCTGGAAGGCCAGGCTTCCCTGCTTTCCAGCCAAATAGACACTTGGCACTGAGTTACCCCAGGGCAGAGGTTTAACATGGTTTGAATGAAGCCTGGATTTTGAAGTATCTATCCCTCTAGGTTGATGTCACTGGGAGTCTAAGACCCCTCTTTCATTAACTGTCCTCTCACATAGATGGCAATGATGAGAAAGAAAAGCCAACCACTAAAACAGTTGGTTCTTTTTTATTATTTGTAATTTCATCTATTTGCATGAAAGCCTGGCAGCATATGGCCTGATGAATTAAAAAAAAACAAAACCCTGTAAACTCATCTACTAGCCAGAGCCTCCAGATCATGGCATTAGCTGAGGCTAGTGTGCTCCACCTGCCACTTATCTGAAGGGTAGGGGCATAAACTGATGACCTACTAAGTTTCCATAGCCAAATAGTGCTCCGCTAATGCCATGATTTAATTCCTAACAGTACTGTCAGAAATGGCTAAAAGTGGCAACACCCATAGTTTCAATAGTAAATCTGATTGGCAAGCTCCTTACTCTCTGCCTTACCTAATATTCCACACTAATTATGCTCTATCAGGCCAGTAGGAATAGTGGGGGAGCCGAAGTGCTTCTAATCTCATGCACACAGGCTAGTTATGAGTAGAAATATGCAGGGATGTGCACTCTCATTATCATTCCATGCTAACAGAGAGTAGCAGTCCACCTAGGAAAGAAGCAAATGTTGATGCAGTGCATCTATTTACTTAATTATACTTAATTACACACGTGGTCTTTTCAAAGTCAAATATGTATATAGTTCTAGATTTTGTATTTCTGTATTAGTTATTTTCATTAACCATCACCTTGCAGAAAGGGAATTTATTTTATACTCTCTTGAAAACTAAATCTTTCTTTGTCTAAAACAAAGAAATTTTAATAATTTGGGTTAATGCTTTATAAAATGAGTCAAAAAAACTTTTTTCCCTAATTTTATGTACTTAACAATGATTTTATTTGTCAACAATTTGATACAAACATACAAACAGAAACATTGTACAGACTTTCATTAATTAAATGGATTGGCATAAAAGTAAAAAAAAGTCATCTTGAAATTCAAGCTTGGTCTGCTAACAAACACATTTGGATCCAGTTTTTCCTGCTTTTTAAGATTGTTAAACACATAATTATACTAAAGACATATAGTCAGCATAGACACTGATCTAAGAAAGGAGAAAATTAATGGGGGAAGAAAACATTCTATGATCTTATCAAAGGAGGGATTTTGCTGATAAGCCACAGCAGACACATCAACATTGTGAGATTGTACATTCATAAGGTAGTCTGTAATACTGAGCACAATACTTGCTAAATGCTAGGTATTATTATCTCACTAAATCCTTAAAATATTTCATGAGATAGATATGGGCGATATAAACATATTTAACAGCAATAGGACAAGGACACTAACCAATCAGAATGGTAGCACTGGAGCAGAATTCCATAAACTCCTCTGTTAGGGGTTTCTGAATTTTGTGAGATCTAGAGGATGCTGATGTAGAATGGGACAAGGAGTCTGGTGAACTTTGAGCAGCAGCTCTTTACTGATATATGGAAGTGCTGGCTGAAAGCAGTCCTGGGGCAGTCATTATTTTACAGATGTCATTGTGTCTTAGGATAACTAACTTGCTTAAAAATCACACAGTTCTATGGGATGCAGAATCAGGATTTGAATTCATATCTGTCTCACTCCAAAAGATCTCTTTTGTTCTGTACCATATCACTGCTGTAATGCTTCCTTGATTTTTTACTCTGACAATTTGAGTCCAAATTTTTTTCTTGCTGAGGTTATCTCTGAATAATGTGGATAAAGACATTAGATATACCATAACAAGTGAGTCCTAAAGTTTAACAGAAAATAGCAAAAAATCTCTCTATCTCAAACTCAATTTGACTCTTCGAGATTGGACATGTAATTTGTGATTAATACGTTCGCTAACATAAAAAAAAGAACTTTATCATCATACTTCTATATCAACAAATGTGTATAGGATATAGAAAAGCCATCATTTTAGGTAAGATGCAATTGTAGGCAAGAGCAAGATGCTCAACTCTCTTTAAAATGCATTATTATTTGTTATCAGCTGATGTAATTTATTTTAACTGAGTGAGCGAGTTTTGCTTCAATTCAAAATGTATATCAATAACTAAAGCTTAAATTATGAAGAACACTTCAAAGTTTAAAATTTTCATGTAAAGAAATGAAATTTTTTTAAGAAATGAAATTTTTATGAAGAGTTATTTGGTAGTTGATTTCTTCCTAAAGAAATAAAGAGGTTTTGCAAAGAAATTACAAGCTGATGCTAATCAAGTTTTCTTCCTTCTTATGGAACCAACCAAAGTAAGACTACAGGTACACTCAAATATATAACTACATTCTATTTAAACAAACAAGTTCAAGAACACTGATTTAACTAGAAAAAATATAGCTGCTAACAGTCTCTAATATGTGAACAGATTCATTTCAAACATTTATTTGTAATTCAATTCTCTAGAACTTGGTATGCAAATTTCCAATATAAAGAACTGAAATGGCAATAGGTTTGTCTTCAGTCTGAAGAGATAAAATTTATTTCACCTATGATGTACCGTAAGTGTAGAACTAGTTATGTCTTAGGCTCTATTCTCCACGTAGATTATTCATAAGGGAATAACATTCTGAATTTTCTGTAATGATGTGCTTTCAGGCTCCTAGTCCTGATAAAAAAGCAACCCAAAAAAAAAAAAAAACCCAAAAATCAGCATTGTCTAGGTCACATTCTCCTGTATTTTCTCAGGAAAAAGACATAAGTTCATTAATCAGGGGCTAAAGGTTGAATTTATTTGTTGAGATTTGCAGTATGATTCTACAAAAACTTAACTAAACCTAGGTGTTCCAAATTTGTATCAAGATAGATTGTAGCACTTGCTGTCTACCATATTTGAACGGCCCCTGCCAGGAAATATTCTTACACTATAGGTCTCATTTCAATGAAGCATCCATTTTGTTACCGGGGTGCAAATAATAAATAGTTCCCAGATAATATATCTGAAAGGAGGCTTCCTTCCCCCCCCCAAATTGCAGTCTATTATTAAAAAAAAAACAAAACTTTTAAGTTGGAAAAATACTTTTTTTAAAAAGCAGAACTTGTAAAGAAAATCCAGCAGTCAAATGCTTTAGTTCGTGTTGCGTAGGTATAGTGAAAATGCTCAGCTTCCTGATGTTACCCTGGTGTTGACTTCTCAGTTTCAGTGTTCACAGGATGGCTGACTTGGTTCTGAAGTTGCCTGCTCCACAGGAAACCACGTGCTGCTTGCTGCTTTCTCTTTAGCCAACACCCAAAGCCACCATCAGTGTCATGGAGATGAGCCTTCACAAGGTATGTGAAAAGGAAACAGGAACAAATGTGTTTTCAAGCAGACTCTGCTGAAGGCCTTGGTTGATAGGAAGCACCACCTCAGAGATCACCGTTTGGGGTGTGGAGGAGATACGCAGCCCTGGTTTGTGTGAAATCATATATGGTGTGAGTGAAATGAGACAGATCCCGGGTTCCCAAGTGCCCTGACTGACACAGAAGCAGGTTATGTTGTCTAGACTAGAGGAAATGCTTCGTGTTTTGAGGGAAGGTTATGGTAATTTTAAAAGTCAAATGATGGCTAAAGAGAAAAACTAAAATTTTATTTACTGCTTGGTTTTTAGAAGGGTTTTCTCCTCTTTCTTTTTATTTCATTTTAAAGTCTATCTTTATAACCCCATAATGCAAATTAAAATTTAATTTATGATTCCAAAAAGGCACAGGCCTTATTGTATAGCAGGTGTCCTTTGGCTTTTTTATGAATTTTAAACTTGAGGAGAATCAATATCACGTCTAAAATTTTTCATTCTCCTTTTTAACAAATGAGTGTTTCACAATTGTCTAAAAATACTATAAGTTTCAGTATAACATAAATTTTTACTATATTATACACATTAGATTATTAAGAGTACCTTAAACCTTTTTCATGAGAAGGCAGCGCCGACTTGAATAGATATCTGTGGCTGTCATTCTTGAAGGATTTCCTTCCCCTTTGACATCAGGCTTTTTGTGCTTTTTTTCAGGCTGTTCCCATTTTCCTCTTCTTCCACGCTTGCAGAATATGAGAAATCAATTTAAAATGGCAAAACCAGAAGTTTTTGGGAAAAAATTGGACAATGACAACTAAGAAAGCTCCTTTTACTTTGATCTTTACCCATTTATGCATATTTATTGACTTGCGTTGTCTTATTGCAATGATACTTGAAAGTCAACATTGACATCATAGAAGGATCCCAAATTATACGGTGGTTGGATATATGACAATACAGGGTTACAAAAGCAAGCACATTCAATACAAACCCTCTTAGAATTATGAGTTTACTCTTTCCCCTAGCTAGTGATGTGAGGCATCATATTCTCTTGATGCTGAGCAGTGGAAGTGAGCTGCAGCTCCCAGGCAGCTGTGCATTGAAGGGTAAATAACTGCTGTTTGCATTGTCCCACTGCTAAGCTATGGTATTAGGTAGGTTTAGGTATATTCAATGCATTGGAAATATATGAATATATATGTGTATGAGATTATCAGGAAATAACCCCATTGTAAATCAAGGAGCATCCATATTTACAAGACCATTCCTTTTGAGCTTAGAGAATTCTCTCATGTTGATAACTGAGGTAAGTTTCAGCCATTTTTCCTGTCCAATAGCTTTGTGTTGACACAGCCACTCTGAAGACTCCAGTTCTAGCTTTGGTAACTATTATTCCAGAGACCGTTGGAGCTGAGATTATACCAGAATTTCACCTTTTCGCAACTTGAGATGGTTTTTTACTGTGTGAAACTCTGTTTCTACTGGTGAATCTGATATCTAGATCTCTCTGGGTTTGACAGACTTGTTAAACTAACAAGAATATTTGCATTTATTTGCATAGCTTCCATATATAAATTTTATTCTCTGTATTCGTGGACTGCAGATGTTCATAGACTGCTACAGAAGTGTGGTTGGTATAGTCTTTGGGGAGAAGAATCCAGCTGTATCTGTGACCATTTACTGTGGCATTTTCTAAAGCTCCTACCAAGCCTGGCATAACCTGGACCCTGGCCAGAGTAACTGTCTGGCATCCTGCCTGCCTCTTGCTCACTGTGCACCACCCACAATGGCGCACCACTGGATCTTAATCACTCGTGCTCTCTTCTCAGAACTCTGATGTTCGCACTCTTTCTGCCTGGATTGCTCTTCCTTTAACATTCCTCATGGCTCACTCCTGTAAGTCATCAGATTCCTGATCAAGTATCAAATATCTTCTCAAAGGGGTTTTCCGTGATCAAAGTAAAAAGAAAATTTCCTGTAACTTTCTGTCCCCTTATTTAGCTTCATAAAATCTGTTACATATTAAATTACTGCCTGTCTCCTCCATTAGAATGGGTGTTATATGAGAGTGGAAATTTTGTTTTTTATTTTGTTTTCTACTCTGTTCCTAGAGTTGAATAGCACATAGAGGGTTTTAAATGAAAAACTGTTTCATGAATGAGTTGTTTGTGGTAACAAATAAACAAAAATATAAGCAAAAAGAATACCCATGGGTTAAAAAAAATTGGTTGTATGAATTGTGCTTTATCCATAGCATGCAGTATTATATAGTCACTGAGAAGAACGAAATTAGATATGTATCAGGGGGATTTCCAAAACTTATTACTAAGGAAGAAGTGCAGATGTAGAAGAGTATATGCAAATGGACCTTGAACAATTATTCTACCTTCTATCTATCTGTGTAGCTATCTTTCTATATATGTATCTGTTTACGTACAACCACATGAAAATGGGTATAGGTGCTTATGCATTCAATTGTAGGCATTGGCTATGTAGGGCAAAGTGTGTAGGGTGATTGTTGAGCAGGGTTTGGATAAGGGAACCGGAGGGCAGAAAGGTTGGCTGCAAGTCATACCTAGATACACTTTCTTCACAGCAACTTCTTTCAGATCTTTTTCCATTCCCCACCTCCTGTGTGACTTAGTGTCAACTTCTGACTCCTGTTGGTTGATTCCTTTGAAATTCCAAGTTGATGCTTGGCATGCGGAAGCAGTTTCCAGCAGCATACTCAAGCCTTGTCTTGTCCGCCGCTTGGACTCACTTTAGCCCTGTAAAATGTATTTGTCGTTTGCTTGTCATGGAGTTGAGTCCCTGGTGCTCTTCTAGCTGTTGCCTTTCATTTTTAGGAGTTTCTGAGAAGAGGCTACAAACTTGATCCTAGGCAATTTAGGCTTTTGTGGTTTACTGGGACCCATAAAATTCCTAAGCCAGAAGTGTGCCTGCGAGGACAACAACACTGAGTCTATGATAAGAGAGGTCTACAGGGCCCTCTAATATTCAGTCAGGGAAACATTGTTAGAAACAGTAAACATTCTGAAAATAAAATGGTATTGTCTCAGAAACTAAGAAGGCAGAGGCAAAATACATGGTTTGAATAATTCATTATGCAATTAACGCCCCCAAACCTATATTTAGGCTAAGAATGTGTTCCTTTTAGTCTCTTGAAATTTCATATTCATTGTCTTGGTTATATTGTCCACTAGCTCCAAGGACAGGGTTGTGTACCTTTTTCATTGGCATTCATGATAATTTGCAGACATCTGTCTACACCTTAAGTGGAATAATTTAGGAATACTAGTTTTAAACTTAAGCTTCCTGAAAGCAAGATAAAAATCCCACAGTGATTTCTGTTTAAAGGGATACAATGGGTTTTGAACAATGTAAGTTTACTGCTTCTGTCTTTATGGTGTTTCTGTCTTGTTACTAGTTTAAAGAGGAGCATCAGTGGTATAACTTGGGAAGAACACTAAAAAGTATCCTAGTACTGGATCAACACATATCATAAGCCATTTTGGATATTATAAAATAGTTTTAAAATTATTTCTTCTAAGAGAAGAAAAATATGATTAATCCCTGAAGTTGAGCAAAATAAATCCTGAGTCCATTTTTCTGATAGATAGACTTTGAACAATTTTTCACATCAACATACCAAATTCTTTCCTTTTCTATCCTTTTCTCTAAAGGATATATGTAATGTGAAGAAAAGAATTAGGAGAAGTGATAGATTAATGCAGAATTCTGCGTTTCTAACATGCAAGCTTGATAATCACCAAAGAGCAACAAATTATGGTAGTTTGTAATTGTTTCCTTCATGATGAATGCTGAGCTTTGACAATCACTTATTGAGGACAGAAGTATTTTGATTTTTTGAGCTGGCAGAGCTCAAAAAATGTAAATAAATGAAGAATTGCAACTACCCTATTATTCTTTTGTTTTTTTAAAGGAGTACCAAAAGGAATCAGCAGGATGTAGAGGGTACATCAAATTCATGATTTTCCTTTTACCATCTCTTGCTTTATGTTAACTCCTCTGCACTGTGGCATGTGTGCATGCGCTTGGCAATATCATTTTCAAAATTAGATTTCTTCAATCAGGTAATCATGCTCAAAGCCTTCATTATTAGAATTGTGGGTAAAGTTTGTACTAGTTGATGAGTTAAGATGTTTGCTTTCATTATTAATATGCAAAAGTAATTCCAGTTGTGTTCTGATAAAAGTCAGTATATATATTAGTCAGCAGCTCCACAACTCTTGACAAGATAGGTTTCAACAGAGAAAACACTCCTATCAGTGTAGATATTAGATCAACTCAGTAACTAACGTCAGTATAGATATTATACATCAACTCAGTAACTTTTTTTTTTTTAAGAAAGAAGGACAGTGTGAGAGAGAGAGAGACAGAGAGAATCAATAATTTTTATTGAGTTTTTCACATGGCTGCCATGCTCTGACACTTAGTGGGTACCCTGACACAGTATGTGGGTGCTGGGGTTTGAAGCTGTGTACTCACACATGCCGGGCAAGCACTGTTACTTCCGAGCCACCACTCCAGCCCAACTCAGTAACTTGATGAAAAAAAGAGTGCACAGGTACTCTTCAGTACCCTGGGGTTTTGCTTAACAGTAAAGTCTAACATCTTTACTCTTTTTAAAATCTTGAAACTTAACACAATTAATGTACTCCAATTATATTAGTAGAGAAATTAGTGGTAGAAAATGTATTGACTAACTGCAAAGGCCTTTCATCCTGGACACCAAAGTCAACTCTGTAGAGTGTTACAGTAATTGAAATGTAGACCCTAGCAGGCTGTGCCCTGTACCCTGTTTGTTATAAATGTACTTCCAAGCAGTATGCTCAGAGACTTACGGATGGACAGCTGTAGAAGACAGTGCTCCTTATTTTTTAGTAAAGCTCCGCCAAATAATACTAAATAGAATGGCTTTCTTTTTTAAGTGTATTTATGTACTGTTGTTATCTGTGATCTTATAAATATAAGAACATTCTGAAATATGAATAGTTATAAAAAATAATTTTACTTAGAGACCTTGTAAAATGTTTTAAGATATAAAAATGATCACAAAATTCAAAAAATAAGAAAAAGTGTGTCATTAAAAACAGAATTATCAATATGCAAGTGTTTTTACAAATAATATGGAAATCTTTAAAAATAAGCATTTAAAAATTCTTAACTTGAAATCTATTGTATGACCCATATGTTAGTTATCTAATATGTGAAGTTAATTTAAGTAAATATACATTTCTTTGCTCTTAATCCCATTCTCCTTTTGTATTCTCCATCTCTTTCTCTTTCTCTCCTCTTTCTATCCACATATTTTTTCTTTCCAAATGCAAACATGGAATATTTTGATAAAAAATTAAAAATTGCGATTCATATAAAATTTCAGACTATGACTCAGATAAGCATTAACAATTTGCTTAGAAAATACAAAGAAAGTATTTAAGACGTTTTAAAAAATTGATTATTTTTTAAAATTAGCCTACAGATAATCAATGATTATATAACATATGGATATGATTTATATGCATTTATTACTGACAAACTGATTTAGACAAAAATATTTGTTCAGTGAATAATTTTATTAAAAATTAGGAGAAATTTACTTTAGTTTCTTTGTGACAATATGACGTATTCTTCTACTAACAGCATTTATGTAATAAAAACTTTCCAAATCCTATGGTTCCCCAACCACTAAAACAGACCTCACTGCAGTTGTATCTTGGACCTTATCCAAGGAAGTTTATAACTCAAAGTGACAGCACTTTAATTTGGTGGTTTCATCGATAACGATGAAGTATCACAAATGCTAGGAACAGAACTTCCCTAAGCTGAAGCAGAATGTTATACCCTTTACTCACAAATTTTACCTTAATTTACTTTTGTTTACTTTCAACTGGACAGAATATTCAATATGAGATTAATGTAGAATGAACCCTGGCTCCAGACCAAGTGCATTTATGCCCTTTCTGATAGTTTACTCTCTAGTGCTGTTTCCCACAGCTTTTATGCACTATCCAGTGACTGACAACTGCAAGTTTACACATGTTTTCCTGAAAATTATCCCTCAAATAAATTAGTTAAAAATTGGAATGGATTGTCTGGTTGCTACTTTATTTGGTCAGGTTTATACTTTTTGAACAGATTTATTTATTGTTGAATAGGCATGGCTTCTATCTAAGCTGTTAGGAATTACATATTTTCGTGACCATCATCCAGGTCCAGTAGGAGTTATCCAGGAAACTGAGGCAGGCAAGTGTGTTTTGGCTCCTAGAAGAGAATAATCTTGGGAGGGTGGAGCTAAAAACATGAGTGGGGATAAAACTGTCCAGGAAAAAGATAGAGAAGGAGGATAGAAAAGAGAACCATGCAAATTCGCAATTGAAACTGAGAAAGAAAACTCAGAAACTGAAAGAGAATAACCAGCAGAAGAGGGGTGGTCATATCTCAGAAGAAAAAAACAATTGGGAGGGGGGCTTGAAAAGAGTACAGCCAACTGCAGCATCTGCTGTTGAAATAAGTTCAAGTAACAGGAGAATAAAAAGTGCTCAGGCATGCTGGCCATGAGATTTCATGGTGGGCTTTATGAGGGCATTCTAGCAGGCTGATGTGGCCAAGTGGATGAGAAGAAGAGTCACTGAACATAAACAACACTTAGGAAAGCATTTGGTGATGGGCTGGGGGAAAGAAGGTTCTAAACAAGAAAAAAAGTTGAGGGAACAGATATATGAAATTTTCCCATTTTTGGAATAAAATTTATTTCTGATATAAATACAGTTTGTAATCCGAAATATTTCTGTAGCATTTTAAACGGTTGCAAGGCAATAGCTTTGCAATGACAAAAATAGAGATAAGCAGACAAAATCAATGTAAATAGCCACTTGAAATAATTTTCCTGAAGCTTATGCACAAATATTTAATTATTTTTGAGCTCTACTCTAATAAATGTAATTTAGGTTGTACTGGTTCATGGCTCATAAATACCAATTAAAATTTTTAGTAAATATCAATTAAATTTTTTCTTTGAATATTTTATTATATTCTATACTATGTGTCATGCAAATTTAGTTTAACATTAAGCTAGACATCTTCAGAATATGCTAGCACATTTCATAGAAATATAATAAATATTTTCCCTATGATAAACAATTTTGAATGGAACTTTTCTAAATACTAACAATGGGGGAAAAGACAACTTCTATAAATTAGAATCAGTGATAAGGTTAAACGCTGTGGTTTAGAAATAGAAACAAGTATAGAAAACACAAAGGTGGGCTAGAGCAGTTGCTCAGCGGTCACAGTGCTTGCCTGGCATGAGCAAGGACATGGGTTTAAACCCTAGCACCATGTACACAGTGAAGTGTTGGAACAATCAAAACCACATGAAAAACTAAATAAAATTTGATTCTCTCTTTCTCTCTCTCTCACTGACCCTCTCTCTTTGGGGAAAAAAAAAGAGCCAAAAAGGTTGTCAAGTTATAAAACACCTTAAAAGGATTGGTATTCCAACTGGTACAGCCTGCAGTGAACAGAATGATGATCAGATGCTTCAAATTTAATTTTGGATTTGAGCAACTTAGGAATGCTGAACACTTTGTCATGACTCCCTTCATCCTAAACTTCTGCATTTTGGTCTTTCTTAAGGGTGTATCCTAGGTGCTCTTCTGTTTTCTGATTATCATTCTCAAAGCTTAAACGAAACATCCTCTATACACTGGTGAGGATGGATTTTATTTTTCTAGTAGACACCACTACTCTAAACTCATGGATCTACTTCCTCTTCCCCTACCTTCTGCTCCTACTTCTCAACTACATTTTGTCTTTTAATGGCTATATCAAAGAATAATTGACATTTAATATGTGTGTACACACATGTGCGTGTATGTGTGTGTGTGTGTATATATATATATAGAGAGAGATTTTTTTTTTAAGAGAGAAAGGGGGAGAGAGGAGAGAATGAACTTTATTTAGTTTTTCATCTGGTCCCCGTTGCTCTGACATTTGTTTGCATATGTGGTGCTGGATGGAGTTCGAACTCGGGTCCTTGCGCATGCCAGGCAAGTGCAATACCACTGAGCCACCACTCAAGCCTCATGTTGTATATATCTAAATGTATATATTTAAAATGTATATTTGAGGAATTGAAAGTGGTACAACCATATTAGAAAATAGTTTGGCTGCTTACTAAAAATTTAAACATTTGCTCACCATATGATCCAATCTGTCCAAGAGAAGTCAAAATATCTGTCCATTCAAAAGCTTGTAAGTAAATGACCGTGGCAGCTTTAATTGTAATAGCCCCAAACTGGAAACAATGCCTACTGACTGGAGAATGAATAAGGGAGTGTGGTATACTCCCACTGTGGAGTATCACTGCTCAAAAAGAAGAAGGAATGAATTGGTGATCCATGCAGCAACCCAGATGAATCTCAAAAGATATGCTGAGTGAAAAAAAAAAACAGATGAGAAGTCTTAAAACTTATTTCAAATGACCGTTTAAATTAACCGTGCTTATTTGTAGTTTATCACCTGTAGTCCTGACAGTTTCTGAATACTACAAGAACATTTCATTTATTTTGTCAAATTATTTCATTGACATGAATTTTTAGAATGTATAATAAGCTAATGTATAATGACATAAAGGAGATTTTGGTTTCCTAGGGACTTGTGAGGATGTGGGAAAAATGGAAGAAATCACAGAAGGCTCCAGTAAACTTTCGGGTGATCATCATGTTCTCTGTTCTGTTTGTGGTGATAGTTTCATAGGCGAACACATATTTCAAAACTTAAAAAAATATATAATTTAAATATATGCAACATATTATATGTCAGTTATTCTTCTAATAAGCTGTTAGAAGAAAAAGTAGGTTGAAAAGGAGAAGGAATAGAAGGAGGAGAAAGAAAAATCATGAGTAGTATTGTTTGCTAGAAACATAAATTTAGCCAGGTACAGTAGCACAAACCTGTGATCCCAGCAACTCGGAGGCTGAGGCAGGAGGATTGCAAATTCAAGGCAGCCTCCACTATTTAGCAAGGCCCTAAACTTAGAAAGATGTTACTAAAAAAGGTCTGGGGATGTAGCTCAGTGATAATGCACCCTAGGTTCTATCTCTAGTACCCCCCCCAATAAAAGAAATATAAATTTATTCCTCACCAATGTATAAAAGGGTATTTCTAGCTTTGGGAATGAATAAAACCATCTAGGAAGAGATTAATAAAAAAAGAAAAAGAAAAAAAAGAAGGGGACCCAGGGTACAGTCTTAAGAAACCAAAATATAAAAGTTTAGGATGAGGATAGTCATGACAAACTGTTTAGTTTTCTTAAGTTGTTAAATCCAAAATCAAATTTGAAGCATCATTTTATTGAGTGCAGGTTGCAGCAATAGGAATACAAATCCATTTAAGATAGTTTGTAACTTGACAACTTTTGTGGCTTTTGTGTTCATTCTTATTCCTAAACTATAGTTTGTTGTTCCCCATCCTTAACAACCCTTGGTATGATTAGTATTTTAATTTTAATTCTCAAAGATGGGTATGGTTATCTTGTGATATTAATTTGCATATCCCTAATAACAAATGATGGTGAATCATTTTCTGGGCTCATTTGCTGTCTGCGTTCATTTTGGGTAAAGCATTTGTTCACATTTCTGTCCATTTTTAAATTGGGTGGATTATTGTCTTAATTTTGAGTTTTGAACAATGCAATAAACTTGTTTTTCTGGATGCAAATTCTTTAGCAGACATACGCTTTGCAGTTACTTTCTCCCACTTGAGGCTGTCTTTTCATTGTCTTTCAGGAAATCGACATCTTAGATTTTGATGTTGTACAGCTGACCCGTTTTCTGTTTATTGCATCGTGCTTTAGGTGCCTTATCTAAAAATAAGCATCACAGTGATTTTTTCCTGTATTTTTGGACATCTCCTCTTGGATGACTCACAGCCATCCCTAGCTTAAAGTACCTAACACAAAATTTCTCTCTGAAAGCTTTTCTACTTTACCCTCTCAATATATGGCACATCAACCAGACAGTTGATTAAACTTGAGCCTATAAGTCATTCTTAACTTCTCTTTGTCATGACCCATACCCTGCCCTTCAGTAAATCATGAATTATACCTTTAAATTATACCTTCAATCCATTTAATTCTCTTTATTTCCACTTCTACCAACCTAGTCCAGGGCGCAGTCATCTCTGCCTGAGATTATTCTAATAGTCTCCTGCTTGATTTCTGTGTTTCCTCCTTCGCTTCCTCTATCCTGCCAGAGTCATTCATCATATAGCAGAATTTGTGAGCTCCTTAAAATTATAAACCCAGTCAAATATTACACTTCCTTAGAATCCTTCAAAATATTTCTTATTGCACGTAAAATGAAAATGCAAATTCCTCACAATGTCCTACAAAATATAAAAAATTCAGTTGACCTTATACTGAGCAGTTATCCTGACCATGCTTGTTATACTGGCCTCTTTACTTTCTAGCAAACACCAAGCTCTTTCCAAGATTAGAGCCTTTCACCGTGTGGACTGCCCTTCTAGTTTTGTAATATTAGCTGATACTCTTGTTTGTATCCTTTAAATCTTGACCTAATAACACCTCTTTAGGTGAGCCTTCATTAATGGTCCCACTAATGTTTAGCTATCATAGTGCCTGCCTGTTATCTTCTTGGAATTTGATGACTTTACAATGATATTTTGTAATTATAGGGCTCTTTTTATGTCTACTCTCCACTAGATTTTAAACTTTGGAGGATCTGAACCATTTCTTTTTCATCACTGTTATAAACCTAGCGCCTAATGCTGCCATCACATAGCAAGAATTCCATATCTTGTCCATTGAATGAAGGTAATGATTCAGTTAAAATTATATTTGGTGTGATTTCCTCATGCTAGAAAGACTGTCATTGCTAATTTCTTATTGATTGCCCAAATCCCATGATTAGAGAATGATCACTTCAGTTTAGGAGCTGTTACTCTGGGGAAAAATTAGACTTTTTGATGTTAATTTGTGAGATCTTTTTCTGAGGTGAAAGTGAGAGACTAAATATGTATATACTGGTCATATGAGAAGTATATTCAGGGAAGAAAGAATCAGAAGGAAGGTATAGTCAAGAGATGTACGCTATTTCATACTTAACCTATGCCAAGTGACTACTAATCTTTTTCTTCTTTCTTTATCTATATTTATATTTACTGTATGCCTATCTAACTGTAATCCACAAAATAATGCCCAGTATATCTCATGTAATTCTCACAAATATTCCCATTTTGTAAATGGGAAATGAAGTAGAACGATTAAGTGATTCCCTCAAAAGTTACCAAACTACTTACCTTCAAAGCATGAGCTTTTAATTGCTCATCCTACTGCCAGACAATCTAGAATCCTTGCAGTCTTTCCCAGATATCCACAAAGAATCTTCAGGAAAACACAGAGACTCTGAAGGGCCAGACATTTCTGAGGGATCAGATTGTATTTTGTATGTTCAAAAGCCCTATTCTTATTCTCAAAGGGACTCTCGCTTTGAAGGTATTGCCCTCCTGCTTAGGCAAAGCAACTTGGGCATTAAGAACAAAGCTGGAGGTATCAGGCTACCTGACCTCAAAACGTACTACAAAGCTATAGGAATCAAAACATCATGGTCTGAGATAAAATAAGACACAGAGACCAATGGAAGAGAACAGTGCTGGTAAACAACCCCATGAATTTTCCACCAGCTGATTCTTCACCAAGGTGCCAAAAACATTGTGGAAAGGACAGCCTTCTCAAAATATGGTGCTGGAAGAACTGGACATTCACATGCAGAACATTGAAATTTGACCCCTATCTGTCATTCTATATCAAAGTCAACTCAAAATGGATCAAAGTTCTAAATATAAGACGGGATACTATGAAGCTACCAAGCCAAAAAAATTAGCAGAGACATTTTAGGACATCAATCTAGGCAATGAATATTTGGATAAGATCCCCAAAGCACCAGAAACAATAGTGAAACTAGACAAGTGGGATTACATCAAACTAAGAAGCTTCCGTGCAACAGAACAATCAAGAGTGAAGAGACAACCTACAGAATGAGAAAAAGAATTTGCAAAATATTCATCTAACAAAGATTTGTATTCAGAATGTGTAAGGAATTTTAAAAATGGCAACAACAACCTCAAATCCCAGATAATCCAATTAAAAAGTGGGCAAAGATTACAAATAGACATTTCTCTAAAGAAGAAATTCAAATGGCCAGCTAATTTATGAACAAATGCTCAGTTTCATAAGTCATCAGGGAAATGTAAATTGAAATCTCAGTGAGATAATCTCACCCCAGTTAGAACATCTGTAATCAAAAAAGATAAAAAATAACAATATAACAAATGCTGGGGAGGGTGTCAAGAAAAAGGAAGTCTTATATACAGTTGATGAGAATGTAACTTAGTACAGTCACTATGGAGAATAGTATGGAGGTTCCTCAAAAAACTAAAAGTAGATCTACCGTATGATCCAACTATCCTATTTCTGAATATGTATCCAGAGGAAATGATATCAGCATACCAAAGAAATCCCTGTACTCCCATATTTATTGCTGCACTATTCACATAGTTAAGAAATGGGGTCAACTCCAACGTGCATCAACAGATGAATGAAAAAGAAAGGTGGTGTGTATGTCCATGCATGCATATTATAAACATAATGAAATATTATTTGGCCATTAAAAGAATAATATCCCATCATTTTCAGCAAAATGGATAAAACTGGAGAACATTATGTTACGTGAAATAAGTTAGAAACAGAAAGACAAATACCACATTTTTTTCTTATATGTGATGTTAACAGAAATTGATCAGAATGTATAATGGTGATTACTAGAGGCTGGGAGAAGGGAGATAGAGGGAAGTTGGATGATAGGTACACAAAAAGTAAGCTAGTTGTATTAAGCTGTGGTGTTCTATAGCACATGGCGTGACTATAGTTCACAGTGTTCTATTATATATTTTATGAATAACTAGAACAAAGCAAAGGAGATGGAAATATTATTTACCCTGATTTAATCATCATATATTTCATGCAAGTACTGGAATATATTGCAACCCATAAATATGTATAATTGTTATGTGTTAATCAAAACTTTTTAGAATAATTAAGAAGGTGGAAATGATAACTACCCTGGTTTGATCACTATACACTGTATACATGTATTGAATTATCACATTGTACCTCATACATTTTTGTAAATAAATAATAATAAACATTTAAAAAGAGAAAAATATATGAATATGTCAAGATACCGTGATTTGCCTATTATTTAATAGCTAATATTTGCCAGCTGATGACCAGTCTCAGTCTCATGTGATATTTAGAGGTAGTAAAAGCAGTTGTTAAACTCATCTGAAATTGAAAATATTGAGTGGAAAGTGCATCTAATGCATTTGACCTCCCAAGGATCCTAGTTTAGCAGCACAGTTCACTGTAGAGCACTTGCTGCTCCTGTGACCATTGGGCTACTGGGAGCTGCAGCTTCCTGCTGCTCTTGCCCAGCTTTGCAAGGACTATCCTACCCTTATCACTAGCCCAGGAAATGATCATATTCAAAATTCAAGGCATTGTTTCTGTGAATGTGTACCACCTTAGCACCATTGTAAAGTGGAAATTTCTACATCCAGTCAGTATAAGTTGGGAACTGTCTCTAAACTGTAGGGGCAAGGGTTGGAGCAGTAAGACCACATAAGAGGCTATTTTGGTAATCCATGTAGAATGAAAGTGGCTTGGACCAGGGACATGACCCTGAAGGTAGCAAAAACTGGTGAGATTCTGGTTATGTTTTGAAGGTGGAGCTGACAGCTTTTATACCAGGTTGGATGCAGGTATGAGAGAAAGTCAAGCATATATCCAAGATTTTGTGCTTTGATCAACCAGAAAAAATATAATATGTGAACAGAGAGGGAAATTCCAGAGTTTGGATATATAAAAGTGGAGATACCTTAGAAATATCTGTATGGAGATATCAAGAAATCAGCTTTATTATTTTAATTTGAGATCAAGGGTAGGTCCCAGCCCACACAGATGGTGTTCAGAGCCATGAAACTGAATGAGATTGTGAAAGGAAAACATGGATAAAAAAGAAAAGGTGTCCAAAATCCAAACTCTTGGGAACCCTAATATTGAGATGCAGCAGAGAGAGCAGCCAATGAGTTAGGATGAAATAGTGTAATGACAGGAAAGCAAAGTGAAGAAAGGAGGAATAAGCAGCCACCTTTGTACTATTTTGCTGACACAACGAATGAGATGAAACTGAGTATTGCATGTGGTGATGCGGAGGTCCTCGCCAGAGCAGTTTTGGTGAAATGATGGGTGGCAAAACTTGACGAGTCATTTCAGGACAGAATGGGAAGAGCATGCGACCATGGACCCCATTCACTGTAAATGATGCCCCTTAGAAGATTCTTATTCCAAATGACAAGACAATAAAATCTGTGTTGACAGCCTTTCCTGGAGGATTTTGGTCTATCCACCACTTGAAAGCACACTTTGGGCTGTCCTCCTACCTGATCATCATGCATGACCTCCAGGGCCCATCAGCATTTTCATCTTACAGAAACTACTACTTTCCCAAAACTATGACACTTACTGTCAACATTTAGTAGCCAGCCTTTTTTTCTCAAACAGAAGAAATGTTTATTTGGACTTTACAAGCAAGTATATGCCAAACTAAAAAATACAGTGTCTATATATTTCTACATTAATGTTATTTGCTTGACTTTATTTTGTAAATAGAATATTTATTTATAATTACAAATATCCTTAGCAAGTGATAGAAAGTAATAATAATTTTTGACTCAAGAGGGAAAATTTGGTGTGTATAGGTATACACAAGTTTGAGAAAATTATGCATTTTTCTTATATGAGTGAAAAAATTTATGCTGCAATGTCTGAGTCCCTTGATAAGTCAACATGAAGGCCCAGTGGCCCATGGTACTGAAGGCATAGACACACATATTCTTTCTAATTCCTATTTTTTTGTTCTTTCCAAGCACATGTAATCTATTTTTTTAATGTGATCGTATATACAGTGATTCTGCACATAACACATAAGGATATATTTTTTAACATTTTGTTGAATTTATAATTTGCTTTATTTACATGATTATATGTAGAATATATGGAATATACTTTTTTTAAAAAAAAAAAGAGAGAGAAAGAATCAATTTTATTTATTTTTCCATCTGGCCTTTGTTTCTCTGACACTCAGTTGTGTACGTGGTGCTGGGGTTTGAACCCAGGTCCTCGTGCTTGCCAGGCAAACACTACAACTGCAGAGCCACTGCTCCAGCCCTACATTATGTTTTTATATGAAAGACTATTGAAAATCCTCTCTGCTACTTCATGGAATGCATACATAAAAATAAAAAGTCAAGAAAATAATAAATTACTATTTTAAAATAGAAGCAACCAGGAAAAGGTTGGAGGACAGTTCCCAGGTAAGAACTGTCAAGAGAAAAGGCAATGTCAACATGCAAATTCAGCTCAATAGCATGAGTAGAAGAGAAATCCTAGGAGATGAGATCAGGCAGTCACAGTCAAAGCTAGCTCAAGTCCTGCTCCTGTTTCTAGTGATAGTTCAAATTCCCCTTCTTAGCGGAAGCCTAAGTGGAGTCCCCTGCTGGCGGTGCTTCCTCAGCACGTGATACCCTTTAATCAGGGCACTTCTTAGATCTCTATTTATGATTTACTAATAGTTTTCCTATAAGTATAGGACAAATACAATATCTTCACTTGTATTACACCTAGAAGAGTGCTTAGTATATAACAGGTGCTCCGTAAATAAACTTTAACATGAAAGCAATAGGAGAATAATTTCAGAGAGCAAGACATGTTATGTTTTCAGTTACAATGGAATAACTCACAAAGGATTTGGTTAATTTGCTAAGATCCTCAAGATCAGAGAAATGGATTAAAGAAAATTATCTGAATCAAGCAGTAAAACTGTTTAAACACACAAGCAAAGCCCTGAGTTCTACTGTTTAAATGTTGAGGTTAAGTACGTGTTCCGAGGGAGCAGAGTAGAGAAATGAATGAGAGAGAGAGCAATGTGGAGTTAGATACCAGTGGTTGAAATTCAGGCTACATGTGTTAGATCTGTGGTGCTGTGAAAGTCGTTTAATTTGGTTAAGCCTGTTTCATCATCTTTAAATGTAATTACAAGGTTATCATGGGATTAGAGATGTCAAATGTGTACACATAGCAAATGCTCAAAAAATATTAAGTATTATACCTACCCCTGTTTTCCATTTTTTATTTGTTTTCATATGGTATGATTTAATAAACCAAAAAGAAATCCTCCAGAAGGCACTGATAGCCAGTATACAAAAGTCATGTTTTTGACTCTTAACCAAAAGAGCTTGGAGTTTCTAGGAGAAAAGAACACTGTCTTATCCTCCAGTTTAATGGTGTCTGGAACACGGTGTGTGCTAAGATGGAGTATTATCAGCAAATAGATATAAATATATTAAAATGTTCTTTCCACCTTTGTTTCCTCTTTTGCAAGTATGTTTGCATGTAGAGAAAAATTAAAATACAATGCAGAAAGTAAAGTGTAAAAAAAAAAAAAAAGAAAAGAGTGCAATCCCTGATGAAAACTGAAAGAAGTACCAGATTAAAAGTCTGACGGGCTTAAAACCAAAATACGGAAACAAACCAGTTAAGTCTGCAGCCTTTTGATACTGCTTGCCAACTCCAGTCCTAATCTACAGATAATCACAGCGCAATTGCCCTATCTGCCATCTAACCCTCACAATCTCTGTTGATTATTACAGACAGCTTAGGTATCATTTTATAAAAATGTAGGAACAAATTGATTTTGTTTTTCTGCGCTGCCACCACCAAAAAGCACTCCATGTATCTTTCATTACTCGAGCTGTGTATATAATTTACACATAAAGCTATCATAGACTTATCATCCTAGACAGTATGCCTGGGGATAATGTGGAAATTATGCTCTTTTGTGTAACTGGGAAGGTCTCCAAGATGAGTGCCATTTCTTGGAACAGCAGAATTCTTTTCTCAGATGAGCTGCATGACAGGAGTGTTACACTCCTCACCCATGGCTGTTGGCAGCCAAGTAGCACCCAAACAGAGTTCTGATTCTGTGTTATGTAATTGGAAATCCCTGCAGTGCAGTAAGTTTTCAATGTGCACAATGATCTAAATTAATGTCTCACTTCTACTCAGGGAAAATTAGATTGCCAACGAATTTTTTTTTCTTTTTGGGGAGTGATGTAATTTGTCTTAGAGAAATTTGTAATGGATGTTTCTGTATGTCGGTTTTGTCCAAAAAAGATGTGTTGTGTGCCATTCCTTCTGTTTTTCTGCTGAATCCTGGGAGATGTGTAGAGTTATGTGTTAGGGCTGTGTGTGTGTGTGTGTGTGTGTGTGTGTGTGTGTTCACGAGCATGTTCATTCAGTTGCTGTGACTTATGAGGAAGGTGCTTTGGTTATCATAAAATGCATGGTTGCTTAGTAGCCAAAATATGGGAGATATTCTCCCGGGGGCAGTAGCTATTTGTTCTGCAGATTCCAAAGATCATGTCTTTGGTTATTTTACAGTTGTTGCTGTTGAGTCTGTTGCCTGTGACTTTCTGAAGTTCCTGGCTATGTTTTCCTTTCTTCCAGCTTAGATTTAAAAGTATTACTACTGTATAATCTGATTTCGTATGAATGATTGTTTACCTATGACATTTTCATAATAAAAATGTGTTTCAATGGAAATTGTTTCCTTTGGTGCATTTTCAGTGTTGCCGCTGCATAGTAATACCAAAAAGACACTCACCTGGGGGGAAACAATACAGATTATCAGAAATTGGCATTTTGACTGTTCCATCATGACTTCAAATGTGTGTAGAATTCTTTTACCCACCCTTTTCCTAGATTCTTTGGAATAATTCAGAAGGAAATGTCTTTACATGAAAAATGAGCCTAGGTAATGATAGGGAAGAAGTTATGTTTTATGAAAACCAACTCTTCATCACTTGCAAAATCTCCAGCTCATTTGCCTTAATCTAAGCCTTCACTTTATCTCTTCTGAAGCCCAGAAACAGCCTCTTTTCTAAATAATTTTTATTAAGGAATTGAGTTATTGTACAATCATAAATGCATGCAAAGTAACAATATGATGTGCATATATTCTTAAATCAGAATTACCCCCTGGATCCATTCCTATTCTCCCTTTCCCTTCCCCCCACTCCCCTGCTACATATCTATGATTGCCCTAGATTATGTGTCAGCAACAGCCTTTTAACTGGTTTCTCCACAGTCACTCTAATCTCCAAAGTGTCTTCAGAAACAGAATTCACATCGGATCAGATCAACCTCTTCCATTCCTCAAAACCAAGGCATGCACATGCTTAAAATTCTTCAATGACTTGCCTTTCTTCTTAGGATCAGAAAACAAACTCCTGGACAAGGGTCTAGTAGCTTGGTTTTCTTCTCTGGCCTCATCTCATTAACTCCATGCTCCTGTATAAGCTCCAGCCTCCCTTGCTCTTTCAGGCCCTTAAAAGCCCCAGCATTGCCGGCTACGCACATGGTTCCCCTATGTTTGGAACACAGTTGCTCACACTTTATACCCCAACTCTGCCCTTTCTTCAGCTATCACTTCCTCAGAGCAACTTTCTTCACCAAGATAATTTGCTCTTCTCCCTTAAAATTATAGACCCTAGCATTGTGTTATTCTCCTTTAAATCACTTAGTGCAGTTGGAATTTTACATTTGTTTATGTAATGACTCTGATAAAAATTTCCCTTCCGTACTACACTTCTGCAGAGATTGAACTTATATTTTGCTTAACTTTTTATACCACAACTTCATTCAGTTCCTGGGTTGTAGTAGAGGTTTCATATACCTTTTTTAAAAAGGTTAATGAAGAAATGAAGTCACATGGCAAGATTTGGAATAAAACTTTACTAGGTTTCTTATGATTATATGGCCATTAAGCTATTAAAGTGTATTACAGATTTTCTGGGTCAGATGATTTTGATAATCAAATTGACCTTGAAAGCAGAAATCTCAGATTTCATCTGAATACACTCAAGAGAGCATTTGCCCTAATTTATGAAATAAAATGAATCTGGATGGATGGTTGTCTTTTTAGTCTTTACAAATACAGTGTGGGAATTGGTTAGCATGTCCAAAATGCCCATGTGCAAAACTATATAGTCATGTTGTAATAGCAAACATTTATTGAATTTTTCCTTTGTAAGACACTGCACTAAGCTCTAAACTGTGGTAACTGTTTTCTGAAGTGTAGTTATTATCTGTATTTCATAATGAAGAAACTGCCAAAGATTAGGCTACTTACTAGAGGCCACAGAAATAGTGATGGATCTGACACCCTCACGGAATTCTTGACCAGCTCTTGCATTATCTGATTAATATATTTTGTCCCATCATCCCAGATATGGAACACATAGAAAAGCTTAAATATAGTGTATGATATATAATAAAATATAGAGTAATATAATTATATTAAATTATTATATCTAGTAGTTAATATTAATATACTAGATGTAAGCTCTAGATTATTATTTTCTAATTATTATTACACTTGTGTTACTTTCATCAAAATATTAGCAGAATTTAAAACTTGGGACTTAATGGGTTAAATAGATCATTAACATTTCTGTATTTTGTCTAGCAAACAGGGATAGGAGCTAAAAACTTTGTGTCTTGTCTGATAAGCAGGAGTAGGAAATGAACAAATCTTTGAGAGTAGGTGTGGATATTTTGCTGTCCTTTCAGTACAAATACCATCTGCATTCTATTTCCAAAAATACAATGAAGTAAAAATTAAGATAATAACTTATTTTATTTTTTGTATTTGTATTTTATATTTTGTATTTTTTTATACCTTTAGAAACTTGAGATGTTTGCATCTGAATACTAGAATCTTAATAACATACCTGGCATTAAAGTTCTGATATTAATAAGAAAACGAGTATATATCATCTTTAAATGATTTGCTTATATGCTGAATTTAATTCTCCCAAATACCTCAAAAGATAGAAGTTCTTATCTCCATGTTGAAGTATGAAGGTGAGCACTAGAGCCCTCAACCTAGATAATATACCAGGGTGAGACCTGCGTTTTTTGACTTCAAGTCCAGTACTTTGATGTCACAGAAAAATTATAAGGCAATCTGCTTCTTGGGTACACGTCTCCATAGACAGAGTGTGGACACTCTTCAATGTATGTTGAAGTGTTTTGTTGCATTATGTCTTGTTTTAACTTCTATGAAATTTAAAAAGTTCATTAAACAATTTGTCTTATGTAAAAGAGAAAAACTAAAACAGCTTTTTTAAAAAATTAAAGTTTACCTGTCTGTCAAGATATGCATATATGTATGTATTTACTTTATATGTACTTTATAATAAGCATTGTTAATTGTTTTATGAGGTTGGAAAAGAAATATGATCAGCAACATTTTCTTCTGAGCTCATTAGTACTCATTTCCAGTAAAAAAATGACTTCAAACTGAGTTTACTGTTGCTTTTTTTTTTTTTTTTACTCATTGCTAGCTGCTGGGAATAACAATAAACACAAAGCATTTAAAATAGATGGTAAAATAATTAAAATAGATTTTTATGATAGGTCATGTTATTAAGGCACTAATGATGGAGTGTTTAAATATAATAATTGTTGTCTTTAATGTTCCAAAAAGTCTCTTTAGACTTTCCTTTTAATCTTCCTCTGTTTACACCAAACCATTAAAACTTTCTTCAGTGTAATATCAGCCCAGAATATGAAGGATGACAGAGTGGCCTGCTTGGCCTCAAACTACCAGCTGTCACTTTGAAGGCTTAGAGCTAGTGTGCTTAGGAATTCCACCAAAGCACACCAAAGTGCGTGCAAATGAAAGCAGGAAAGACTTCCTCAAAGCTGTGGGGTATGTATGAATGTATGTATGTGTGCATGCATGCATGCATTTTAATATTCCAAATTATGCTATGCTTTGTATTTCCCTTCAGGTTTTGATTCTTTTCCCAGGTGTGTGATATTGATACCACCTCCTGTTTTGACCATGAAAATGGGAAAAGAATGGTTGGGTAGAAGTGGGATAAAGAAAAGTTCAGTATATTTTCATGTAAACATTCTGAGACATAAACTGATAAGGTGAGCCAAGAGTTGTATCAGTAATTACAGTTGATTATCTATAATCAAAATCACAGTGGGCAGTGTACTTACATTTTGAGTTGGAAGCTCCAATGTGTGATCAATGTTTGTGTTTCTTTTTGCAAAATACAGTAGTTCCTTTTTAACAGTTTTGACCTTTACAAAGAAATTTCATTAGAGACCAAGAGAAAAAAGAAAGGGGAAAAAAAAAAACCTCAACACAAAACAAAACAAACCCCAAAACCCCAGCATGTTTTTGTACGCCTCCCTCGTAGTAACAGAAAACTGTATTAAGTAACTGTCTCACTTCAGGGGTTGGCTTTGCAGTACAATTGTGGAAAGGTTTTTGTGTATGGGGGAAGAAGACACCTGGCAAAAAGCAGAGAATCCTAGTCCCGCCACCTTCTAGCCTCGGAACAGTCTCTTCACCTGCTATGGACAGCAAAGGACAACTAATGATCCTCGCCCCAGCTGCTCCCCACAGCTCTGGGGGAGTTGCAATACCCTGTGTGGGGTGGCTCTGATGCTTTACTCCAGTGCCTCAGTATCTCCTCATGTTTATCCTTTGCACAGGGACTGGGAAAGTAATGATTCCTTTACCTTGTTTCCTAATATCAGGGTGAATGATTCCTATGTCACAAAATGAATGAGGCGGGAAGTGTAGGGAAGAACTAGGAAGCTGCAGATGTGCCTGGTACCTGTGTTAGCTATCTTGATTTTTATCTTCAGCTCTTTCTGGTGCTTTAAGTGGCAGGAGAATGGGTTCCTGAATGACATTACTAAGGGCTGTTAAGCTGAGTGGCGGCAATGAGTTGTTGGCCATGGCTGGTTTCCTCACCCTCCCTCACAGGCATTGTGGAAAGTATTTATTGTTTTGCTGATCCCTAGACATTGGGTACCTGAGTGCCCTGTGGTGGTCTGATCCTGCTTTGTTCATAACCCTTATAACATTAAAAGTGGTGTGTTTTCCAACTTCTTTTGCGATAGAAGTAGAAGCCAGTATCCTCAAGAGCTTGTGGTACTGGTGGAATAAGTCGGCAAGGAAAGCCATCTAAGCTTGGTGTCTTTCACATTTTTTCTTTCCCTTGTGGTGTAGGAGATTGAAGGCAGGGGTAACTTTAACTCTTAAAGCTCGGTCTTTCAGTCCCTATTCCACAAAGAGGTCAAGACTGCTTTATTTCCTTCTTTAAGTTTGTTTTTGAGTAGGTGATACAATGAAATAATTCAAAAGCCACAGCGCATGTACATGTCTGTGAAAAGTCCTCTCCTCCTTGCCCTGTACTTAACTCACTTGGTGCCTTGGCCACAAACAGATAAGCCCTCCTACACATGTCTTGTGTATTTTTGCGTAGATTTATTTATTTTATTTTTATAATTATAATCCAATATAAGCTTACATTTATTTGTCCCTGTGATACTATGAGTGCATCCCTTTGAAGGGTTGGTTCCAAGGTCAGAGTAACAACTTTTTTTTTTTTTTTCACTCAGTGAACTAAAGGGAAAGCAGGGTCACTGGTGCTTCAAGAATTTGAACAAAACAATGAACCTGTCAGGATATTTAGGTCTTGAGGACGAGACCCCAGAAAGTGCTGTGCATCCTGTTAAATGTTCTTCTTCCTGTGTATACTGATTTGACATTCAGAAAAATTACAAATCTAGTCAAATTTGCCATTGTGATATATCTAAGAAAAGTCAAGGCAAAATTGATATTCAACACAGATCTCAAATGCTAGGTGTTGCCTGCCCATCTCTGTTATCTGCAAGTACATGATTTTTTAAAAAGAAATCAGATTTATGTTTCTTCCTATTGTATCCAACGTGTTTCTAGCAGCTTACCATAACTTCCTGTTATAAATGAAAGAAAATTAAAGTTGAAACCAATTTACAAAATACCAAATTTTTAATTCTAACATTAAAAGTATAAGTAGAAATATTTAATATTCCTAATTTTTTATCCATACTAGTCACACTGTTTTAGATGGTTTTTAGTCATGTAAATTATGTCTCTCCTGACTGTGTAATTACTATGATGGACTGGTTTCTAGAGTATCATATACTTAATGTGAGTTTCTAAAAATGCTTTAATCATATAATTGCTAGTTTATCAAGTAGAAAATATAGGTCTGAGAACACTATCATTATGTCATTATTTTCCACAAAAGACTGTGAAACTCACTGAAGAGGCCATTATGAAGCAAATAACAGTTTTCTGTGGTGTCTAAATTTGCAAGGATTAAAAAAAAAGGGGGTGGAATAGTAAAGAAAATGCCTAAAGGTGAAGAGTTTAAACTTGAGCCATGCATTCTATCTTGTGTCTCTGTGCAAAATCAGTACAAAGGAAGCAAATAGGTACCAATAGAATAGTGGGGCAGGTAGGCTGTTAAACTCAATGAGAGACACTGATATTTAGTAATAATTTCATGGAAGTCTGAAAAAGTCTAAAGAAAATGAAATAGTTTTGAGACTTTCTATTTGCATTATAATCCAGTTGCACTATTTTTTTTTTTTTGCTAAATACTATTGAGTGTGCTGCGTTCAAGTGTGTTTGATGTAGCTCATAACTTACAGTCACTCGTTCTCAAGCCAACAAAAACAAACATCATCTGGAATGGCTAACTGCTATGTTCAAATCTAGTTTTAAAGAATTCAAAAATTAGGGGAAAAAAAACCCTTTCTGAGTCAATGAATGGTTTTGGGTGAGAAAATCTATTTTCAACCAAGTCTAGAAAAGGTCAAGGTAAAACTGCTCCATTTGTGGGATTAGTATGGGTTGACATGACTCCTAAAATGTCTTCCTCCTCTTATTTCTGTTGTACCCATGCACACACACATGCCCACAAAGAAAATCAATGATTATTTTATTTGTGCAATGGTGCTTTTCTTCTCCTTGATTTGTGTGTTTTGCCTTGCTTGCCTTGTAATGTAACACATGTACAGCCTTTGTTTTCTACCTTTGGGTGCTGAAGGGCTTTACTTTCAGATAGTAAAGACAACCATAAGGATAGCCATCTTTAGCTTTAATTCCAAATCAGGTACCATCTACTCAGGTACTTCAGAAACAATGAAAATATTCTTCCCTCTGCTATGTTATCATTTTTTCCTTATACCTTAATTATAGGAGGAAAAGATAATTATAAAAATTTGAGGTTGAGGGAAAGAAGTTGATAATCCCTTAGCTCTAAAAGTACACAATTTTGAAATCCAGATGGATTATTGGATTCTAAAACCAGTAATCAATAATGTAATTCACAGGGTGATTTTTATTTTTGAATCTGCAGATGATCAAATAGATGCATGCACATACAGCAAAATAATTTTGAATTATTCAAACATATCATTTATTTCAGAATAGTTTTTAAAACTTAAATCATGGTATAATTTTCACAAACCATTTAGTCCATTTAAATCCTTCAACTTTAATCCATTATTAACTAGCCATATAATAGCTATATTATATATATATATATATATATAAATATATATAACTTTAGAAAGGGCAAAATAAAAATGGAAAGCAGACAAGGTTTGAGTAAAATGCAACAAAACAAAAGAATAAAAAACATAAAACAAAAGCAAAAACCAAACCAAACATAAGGGTTCATAAAAGAAATGAAGTTAAAGTTAAAGGAGAGTTAGGAGACTACAGCTGAGGCAAGCGAATCCATGGAGATGGATCAGCAAAGTTGAATCAGACTTTAAGTTTGGATGGTTCAGCTAGCTTACTTTTAATATATTTAATTATTTTTTCATTCAAGAAATATTTATTGAGTGTCTGCTATTAGCCAATAGTATATCTGCCAAGGCATGGAATTTAACAAAAGATATCATGAAGTCCCTGCCCTCCAGATCATTGTATAATGGCGAAAACAGTTACCTTACACAATTAGAATGAAACATGGGGGGCGGGGCTAGAGCTGTGGCTCAGGAGGTAAGGTGCTTGCCCAGCATGCACAAGGACGCGAGTTCAAACCCCAGCACCACGTACACAACAAAGGCTCAGAGCAACGAAAGTCCATGAAAAACTAAGTCAAAATTGATTCTATCTTTCTCTCTGTGTCTGTCTCTCACTGTCAAAAGAAAGAAAGATGGGAAAAGCAGTGATGGCAGTAGGCACAGGTTGTCAGAACGTCCAGGAGAAGGGAGATATAGTGACCCCTAAGACTGAGCGGGAGAGTGTGCGGTTTTGGGGAAGGAATCCTGGCAGGAAACAATAAATTTTCTTAATAAATGATTTACTTATAATGCAGGGTGGAAGAAGAGGTGCAAATCCAACCGTGAAAGTGGCAAACTGCATGGGGTGCTAATTCTGTATTGTTGGTGCATAATCTGAGGTAGGAGGGCTGAGTGGATACAGGCAAGGGCTACATTACCGTGGCTTTGTGAGGAAGGTTGGACTTTATTCTGAAGAGGAAGGGAAAATCATTTGAGAGGTTTTTCTCATCTCTGTGGAGGATGGAGTTGAGGGAAGTGAAACTTACACTGATAGAACAGTTGTGCTTTATCACCTAGAATTTCCTCATAGAAGATGATCAGAAAATTAATAGAAAAGTTAATTACTGTGCTTTCTGTGAGACAGTTCTTCTCTTCTTTGTAGACGGAGAAGCGTGTAGGGGTAAAATGCAGTAGACAGGTTACTGGGAAAGGAAAACAGTGAGGGGGTTCCCAGCTCTACTGGGAATCAGAGTGCAGGAGTAGAGAATGTGTTCCCTGGAGACCGCATGGGTGAAAACTGCTAAGTGGTCATCATAAGAGAAGGGTTCTGTTGAAGTAAAGTTTTGATTTGTGGAACTCGTTTAGAGGTCATTAATTAAATCAATTTAAACAAATGGTTTACAATTCTAATATCCATACAGAAGTAGTAGAAAGGAAAAATGTACACAGTAGTGAAATTAGAAGAGTCTAATAAACAATTTCTGTCACTGATCATAAAAGATAATAAGGTATCCTATAGCTAAAAAATAAGCAATTGCATAAAAATGGGTATGAATTTGTTAATAATGAAGATTATATGAAAAATCTAGAGAAAAGGCAATCCTCAAAAATTTCAAGTCTTTATCTATCGATTTTCTTTTGTGTCCCATACTCGTTTCAGAATACGAATTAAGTTGTGTCTTCCCATTTGGACATATTTTCTGTCTCTTGGGAATGGAATGCATACTGTGATTCTTCTTTGCTCAACTATAAGTCAAACAACAGAGTTTTTTTGTTTTGTTTTAAGAGAGAAGGACAGTGACAAAGAGAGAGAGAGAGAGAGAAACAAATATTTATTGAGTTTTTCACATGGGTTTCATTGCTCCAACACTTAGCTGTGTACGTGGGTGCTGGGGTTTGAACCCGTGTACTTGCCCATGCCAGGTAAGCGCTGTAACCGCAGAACCACTGCTCCAGCCCCCAAACAAGAGTTTAAGACATCAGTACTGCCTAACTGGAAGCTCTGAGCTTCCCTCAGCCAGTAACTCAAGGAGGCTGTTACCTCATAGCCTTTGCCTGCTTGCACTTGTTACCGCAATGGAGAAATTCTACCATGTCTGGTGGGCAGTGTCCTTACACACCCACGACATTTACTTGGTCTGCTTGGTGAGAGTTCTTCTAGGAATCAGTTGTAAACATGTACTTATTATATTTTTCACCTTGTTTTAGACTTTTTTAATTTTATGTTGTATTCACACCTGTTAGTAAAATAATGTCTATGTATCTTTCCATGCTTGCCTTTGTGTGCGTATATAGAGATTTTTTTTCTTTTAGGTATATAATTTTCACACCCACTGCTAACTTGGCTTCACACTTTGTTTTTTGTACCTGAGCTCATTAGCTTTGCTTCCTTAGACTCTGCCTATATCACTTCTTGCTTAATCCCAGTAAAACTGCCTGCTCTGCCAAAAAGCATGCGGAAAACAATGACATTTCAGTTTGAAACCATTGCTAGACATATAATACTATCAAAAAAGGTAAAGATAAGAAAAAGTGCTCAGTTCTGGCAAATTCAGATCTCAGCTTTAAAAAATTCAAGCATCAGCCTATGCAATGAAAGTTTCTAACAGTGAATTTATGATTTTTAATCTTCTTCATCATAGAAATGGAGACATACTTATCAAACTGACGTATATGCACGTCATGTTGGGTTTTGCATTTCTGTTAAAAACCAAATAATCGATTTCAAAATGATCTAATAAGTTCTTTAAAATTTTGTTCTTTTTTTTTTAAGAGAGAGGGACAGTGAGAGAAAGAATCAAATTTATTTCGTTTTTCATGTGGCTTTCGTTGTCTGACACTTTGTTGTGTACATTGGTGCTGGGGTTTGAACTCATGTGCTCACGCATGCCAGGCAAGCACCGTAACTGATGAGCCACCACTCCAGCCCCCTAAAATTTTGTTCTTGAATAAGAAAAAGTTCTTCAGCCTTGGGTATTTCAATGGAAGAAATAAGATTTTGTACTTTTATCTGGCAGAAAGAACCTTATCCAATCAAAATATTAAATTAAACTCATGTGCTTTGAAAATGAACTAAAGAGATCACAAAGAAAATATGTTGCTGTTTCTAAACTGAAGTTTATAATACATAAATTAGGAGTTCTAGGGTTATGTATTAAAGCTTTACCTTTGCCACCTTAACACAAACACACAAATTTAAGCTGTATCTATTTATACAACTAAGGTTGCAATTAAAAAATAATTAGTACAGCATAGGCAGCAACCAGTCGCAACAGATGCGTGTTATTTCTTTGTGTGCTGTTCCAGTGCATACTTCCCGTGCATACCAGTAGCTCTCTGTCAACATCAAACTGCAGCAGCGTATTCGTTTTTTTGTTGTTGTTGTTGTTTATTTTTTAAAGAGAGAGGGACAGTGTATGTGTGTGTGTGTGATAGAGAGAGAGAATGAATTTTTATTCAGTTTTTCACATGGGTTTAGTTGCTCCAACACTTAGTTGTGTACGTGGGTGTTGGGGTTTGAACTTGAGTACTCGCTCATGCCAGGCAAGCTCTGTAACTGCTGAGCCACTGCTCCAGCCTCACAATGTATTTGTTTTGCCAGCAGGTTATTGTATTTCCATGTTAACAAACCATGACTAATTTATTTTTAATAAAATGACTAATTTTATAAATAAAATCTTAACTGTTTTCATGTAATCAAAATAAGCTGCTTTAACAAAAATATCTTCACACCTAATTAATTAGTCATAATTTTTTAGGGTAGCATAATCTATGAGGTTACTGTAGACTGACCTATGTGGAGAAATACTCAAAATTTGGGATTCTATATAGATCTGGGGTGAGGATGTTATCAATCTATGATATATGACTAAAGTATGCTGTCTCAATGTGCAGTTATAATTATACCTACAAAAATACTTTGAAGCTAGGCATGGTGGTGGAAGCCTATAATCCAGCAATTTGGGAGGCTGAGGCAGGAGGATTGAAAATTCAAGGCCAGCCTCACCAACTAAGTGAGACCCTGTTAAAATAAAATTAAAAAAGACTGAGGTGTAGCTCAGTAATAGAGTGCCCCTCGATTCATTCCCCAATATCACCAAAAAAAAAGCCTTTAATTCTCAAGAGCTATTCTTTGAAATTATTAATAAGCATATAAATTGTTTAGAAAACAAATAATACTTATATATGTATTGCATATATAATGTATTTGAATATTATGTTATATAATTTTCTAGCAACAAGACATTTATATTATATATGATTTGTAGTCAAATATGTGTCATATATAATTTGTACAGTTTTTATATAATATAGATGCTCCTCTGCTTATGATGGGATTGTATCCAAACAAGCCCATTGTAAGTTGAAAATATCATCAGTTACAAATGCACTTAATAGTTTTAACCTACCAAACACCAGAGTCGAGCCACACAGACCACTGTGAAGTAGCAGTTGCTTCCACTCCTGATCGTGTGCCAACTGAGAGCTGAGCTCAGGACGGCTGCCCATCATGAGAGAGCATCATACTGCTTATTGCAAATCAGGAAAGGTTCAAAATTCAAAGTACAATTTCTACCGAATATGTATCACTTTTGCACCATTGTAAAACCAAAAAATCATAAATCAAACCATTGTTAATGGAGGACCATCTGTATATATAATTTGATTAAATGTTGTGTGCTGCTATACTCTGTAAACAGAGGCAGCAGGGAGGCAGTGTAGCATAGCTCGTGGAACTGGCTCCGCGTGTTGCAGAGCAGAGCTCTGGGCCTCGCTGGCTATACCACTTAGGGTACTTCACGTAATTTTTTGCCAATCTTCTTTTCCTCAACCTTATCAAGGTGAAGAATTAATATCCTTTCAGGATTTTTGTGAAAATGAAATAAGGGAATATATGAAAACTGCTTAGTTGGGTAGTTGGCGCTTGCTAAGCATGAAATACATAGTAGAAGGGAGAGGGGAGGGATGGCTAACAGCACCAAATAGCAGCTTTGTAAGTGTCCAGCCATCCCCTAACTTGTCCCAATTCTAGTGGTCATGGGAAACTCTTTTGTAATATGTAATTTAGATTTAAAAAGCAAAGCATGGATTTAAAATTTCTAGAATAAGGAAAAACAATTTGAGGTTTTCAAACCAGCACTGGGTTGGTTATTTTTTGAATAAGTCAAGGTGGTGGGACTTAGGAGAATGAAATAATACAAGGGAAGAGTTGTGAACACATCGGTTTTACTATGTGGTTTGTGTTTACAGAGTTCTTTCAGGATACTTTGTGTGGTAGGAGAATACTTATTTAAAATTACTCTTCAATTTTAAAGAGTTCACATTAGGGTGAAGATGACCCAATGCAACATGGAAGCCACAGCATTAAAGCTTCCCACACATTTGGTTGAGACCTTCTCAGTCAACAACAAAATTCTCCATATGGCTAGCCTCTGTTTTTCAGCCTGCACCCCCACCAGAAATGCTAATGAAGATGTTCTGAAACATGCATCAGTGGGAAAATATTCTGATTACTTTGAATGTCAAGGTTGGAGGTCAGTTAGCATGTTGGGTTTCCTTTCCAGATACTTAAGGAAGGAAAATGGGCTTGAAGAATCTTAGCAAATATCCCAACCACAAATAGGCCATTAAGCACTTAGTATCTTCATCTCACTAAGAATAAATAGTTGTGGAAAGGAAAAACAAATAAAAAGAAAATTTTCTCTATCAGATTTATTAACAGAAGCTTTTTATTCAGCAAATTTAGGAAAGAGAAAGTTTAAGAACGCATATATTAGCATTCTTATTTGTTAATATTGTCATCATTAAATTTGTCTAGAGAGATAACATGCAACATTTAAATGATAACTGTGGACAAGGAATTCAAAATGTTGTATATAAATTTAAACCTCTGTTTACACATAAGTGCTAAACAGCTTGTTAATTTTTTAACCTTGTTGTTAATAACATTCTCATATTCTTTTGCATAAGGTTCTTAAAATCCCAGAGCAATCCCAGCCCTCTTCCCCTTTCCCTCAACGGAGGTGTCATCAACTCTCTTGTCAATGGGGAGCTGGATCATAGTCTAGGTGAGTGGCATGCCTAGCATTCATAAATCAGTGGCATCATGTGGCAAAAATATGTAGACAATTAATTTCCAATTCCATGAAGTTCACAAACACCCTGACATAATAAATATGTTTTATAATACTGAAAGGCAGGTGGGGAGTGCTTTAGTTGAGCAACTATAAGTCTTGAGTCTTTGAGGTAGATTAGAAACAAATTTTCTGTGTGAATTAAAGAGGCCAGGATAAAACAGGAAATAATTCTGTCCCTACTTGGTATTTACTGGCTTGCTATTCACCAGTATAGATTTTGCCCTCATCCCTGAAAGATGCTTTTATTAGATATGCAATTCTGGGCTGACAGATTCTTTTCTTTGTACTATTTAAAGGTATCTTTCTCTGTATCCAGATCCTGCTGTTTTTATTGAAAAAAATCTACAGTTACTTGAAGTATCGTCCCTGTAGGAAATATAACCCTTTTATCGGACTTTTTTTTCCAACTTTGTTGTTTGTGTGTTTTCATGTGTTTATTTTGACAGATCTAGGTTTTTATGTATATGGGGTTTGGAGATTATTTGTTCTGTTTGTGGTTTTCTGAGCTTCTTGCAACCATAAATTTATCTTTTTGCCAAATTTGCTAAAATTTTGGCCACTACTGACTCCAGTTTTTGTGATTGTTGTTGTTCTATTTTCTCCTTTCCCTGCCTCTTTTATAACTCTGGGACTCCTGTTATACCTTTGTTAAACCTTTTGGAAATACACACAGCTCTCTGAGACTCTCCCCCGACCCTCAACCTATCATTTGTTTTGTTTATTCTTCCGATTGTGTAGTTTCTATTGCCGTTTCTTCACATTTACTCACTCTTCTGCCACTTGAAGTCTGCTTTTAACTTCATCCAGTAAAATATTAAATTTCAAGTGCTGAATTTATCAGGTCTAAAATTTCCCCTTGATTCTTGTTTTAGTTTTAATTTCTCTTCTGAGGGTTTTTTTTTTTAACCTTTTTCATTTCATACATACTGCCCCTTATATCCTAGGTAATAGTTACAATTTCTGCTTTGAAGTCCTTGTTTGCTAATTCCAGTCTCAGCATCATCTCAGGGTTCACCTCAATTGATTGTGTTTCCTTAGGATGATGGGTCATATTTTCCTAAATATTTTTTGTATGCCAAAATTGTTTTAAATTATATTCTCTTCATCATGAATTGTACATACTGTGGTTTATAAACTGTTTATCTTAAAAACATTGTGTTTATAAACTCTTGCATCTCAAATCTAACTTCAGTTTTTTTTCCCCTTGGCTCTAAGGGCTGATTCTAGTCTGCCCTGCACAAGAATAATTAAAAGGCCAGTAAGGGGATTTGGGATTTTCCTCTATTCCTTCCCCACCTTCCAGTTTTGTAGTTTTTCCAAGGGTTTTGCTCATATTTTTCAAACCAGAAGGCTATAATCTCCTTTCTGAATTTTAGCCACCCCATGTGTATGCCCCACATAGCAGCCTGTATCAGGTAAGGAAAATAGAAAATGCATATCATGCCATGCCCTTCATTCAAGTGCTGAACCCCTGCCAGGATCCTCCTGCTTCTATCTGCTCTCCAGTGCCTTCTGGTGATTATTTTTCATGATTTTCTCAGATCTTACAGTTTAATCCACAGAAGGGCTTGTTTGATAGGAACTTATTTGGACATGACAGGAAATAAATGTCCAAAGCAATGTATCAATGTATATCCTGTATTTTTCAGACTATATTAGATTAGGCATAAAAATAGAGTTACAACAGTACTTGTAAGGTGAAATCTAGTCACTCCCTTACCTGTTCAGTGGGAATTTTAGCCCTTCTCAATTTTATCCCATAATATTTTGGGAAGACCCCAAAGGATGATTTATTTATTTTCCAATAATAACATCTGCCCCTCTCTTTTCTTCTTATCTAGCATGCTATCTCTCTATTACGGTTTAGATATAATGTGTCCCCTGAAAGCTCATCTATGAAACAATGCAGGGAAAGTTTACAGGTGAAATACGAGATTATGAGAACCTTAACCTAATCAGTGCTTTAATCCCCTGAAAAGGGTTAAATGAGTATAACATTGGGTAGGATGTGGCAGGAGGCAGTGTGTCATTGGGTGTGCCTTGCGGTTTATATTTTGTCCTTGGTGAGGGGAGAAGTCTCTCTACTTCCTGGTGCCATGTTCTAAGCTGTTTTCCCCTTCCACACTCTTCTACCTTGATGGTCTACCCCCAGCAATGGAGTTGGCCATCTTTGGACTGAGACCTCTGAAACCATGACCCCCCAAATAAACTTTTCCTCCTCTAATTGTTTTGTCAGGTCTTTTGGTCACATCAGCAAAAATGCTGACTAAAACAATCCTTTATCCTTTGTGGGAGTTTCAGGTCAACTACAAAGTTAGAAGGAACAGTTGCTGAAATAGACCACTCTCACTTCTCAGACCAACTGCAAGTTCAGGAAGTACTCTCATAACCACCCATAGGTTTGACAATTCACTCAAAATATTTGTAGAACTTATCAGAAGCTATTATTACATCATGGTCATGATTCATTACAGGTAACAGATTCAAAGTAAGGAACATATAGCACAGAGTCTAGGAGAAATAAGATGCAGAGCTTCTGCTGACTTCTCCCTGTTCTGTCACAATGTGTCTGTCTCTTGCATTGGAGTGTGATAATATACATAGAGAATTAACCCCGGGGAAGCTCATTTGAGGGTTCTGTTCATAGTTTTTGTTGACGACTCCATGACATAGGTGTGAGTGATTTTCCATGTACTTGATCTCAGTCTCTAGTCTCTGTCCCTGCTAGACATGACCTAAAATCCCCACTCTGTGTTGCATTATTGGTCTTGCTTGTGTGGTTAGCCTCACTCCAAAGACAATGTGGTGTGGCCCTCTCATCTCCCAAATCATGTCGTTGTATTATCTGGCATCTTCTAGGGTCCTGGTCAAGAAACAACTCTTATCAAGAATGATTATTTCACAGAATCTTACAGATGAGCTTATCTCCCAAAGGCCAGCACTTCTCTTTGGAAATGGAAAATTCTTTATTGAACCTACTTGTTGTTATTAATGTCAGCTAAATACATTAAGAAGGCTGTTGATCCCCATCAGTCCCCTGAACCCAGGGCTTTGTGCATGCTAGGCAATGCTCTTTGATTATTAACCTCTAATGTGAAATCATGGCACCAAGGCACAGCACAGTTCCTTTAGCAGTTTCCTTTGAAATCCACCTTATCTCCTTGAATGAGCATTTATGGCTCTACTGTCTTTTCTCTTTGTGTATTTACAGGCTTCCTAGTCCCTCAGGCTCAGGAGCTGAGTTCCTTCAGGTACTGTTAACTCCATCCTGGCTTGCATCCTAGAGTGGGCATAATTTAACCCCAACCTATTACATGTGTGTAAGAATTTTGTTCTTCAGAAGGCAATCGTTTCCATCTAGAGCTTTGTGGAGAAACGTTTCCTTCACAAGTAGATTGGCCCCTGTAGTTCAAAAGTTTAAGATAATACTTTCAAAATACAGTGCTGTGCATCCTATGATGCTATGATGTTCAAATCATGTGAACATAGTATAGAAATCGAATTTGTTTATTTCTAGGCAAATGTATAAATATTATAAAATATTTGTTTGCTCCTATTGTTTAGCTACTTTGGAAGTCTATTGCATTCCAAAATAAAGCAGATACATGCTTCTTCATTTCATTCAAAATGAATAATTGTAGAAGTGCTCTTTGAACAATATCCTATGTCCTTCCCATTGTAATGTAGTATAAATAATAGTAAAATGCCTTTTAGCAGAATAGATGATCTTGTGATTATAGAGGTAATTGAATATATACCTTCCAGGCATGGCACACAAGGCACCCAGGGAAGGTTTAGTGCCAGTTGTGCCTTGGAAGAGTCTGAGATTTAGTGTCCCCTTAAATCCTCTGCCCTGTGTACTTTGCAAGTGTGATCCTGGGCTGACCACAGATATGTCCTTGTTCAATCACTTACAAAGTATGTGGCCTCAGAAATGTGTGTTACTCTCTTTATGCCTTAGTTTTTTACAAAGGGATAATGGTCTTAATTTTAATTTAATGACAGCGTGTGGGGTTGAATGAGCCAATTAACAAGTTCTGAAAAACTCAAACGTAAAATAATAAAGGTCAAACTTACCTGAAATTTTAATTTAATTCTTTGTTTTTCTGAATCTGGAAGGTCCAAGATCATTCATCTATTTTGAGCAGCAGTGAGGCTGGAGATAAGTTTCCAGGGTTTTGTTTTGTTTTTTACATTCTTCCCACTCTCTGCACTTACTACCCAGCACAGGAATCTAGGTTGGGGATTCTGGGAACTCAGAGAAAATAAATTGATTCTGGATGATTTGTGAAGAAAGAGTTAACCACTGATCAATAAATAAATGTAAAGACATAAGAGAGAGAAATCTACAGTTTCCACCACTGGTAACAGAAAATACTCTCATTAACCGCAGTAAGTAGTGCAGATTTGTAGAAGAGATGGTAAATTAACAAAACATTAATGTAGAAAAAGACCCACTTAAGCAGGATACGAAAGATTTAGACAATCCAGGAGGAAGAATTTTGTGAAAGAATCCAGCCAGAGGTTTGTAATAGGCTATATAGGCAAACTGGGAAAAGACATCTATGATGATGTTAAAAAAAATAGTATACTTTTCTGAGATGACTTAAGTGTGCCATTGCTTGTAAGCTAGAAGATGTCTTCAGTGATTTCTCAAAGTCCAGAAGAGGTCTGTGTTTCTTTGAAGTTCTTAGATTGAGTGCTCTTGGCTTATTAAATGGATGTTGGATATGGGACATAAAAATATAAAGGATTTGCAGTGACCTTTTAAATGTTGGAGGGAATCAACTGTGCTCTAGCAAAGGGGTCACTGTGGTGTAACCTTCCCAGGTCCTGCAATTCGTATTGCTTTCAAAGAAAAGAATCTGAAATTTCACCCATGCACTGACTGTGTGTTGTCAGCATGTCTGCCAAGGCAGTGACAGAGAAAAATGGCTTATTGAGAAGCAGCATTTGCACTCAAGAACTAGGAAGGCTCTTGAGCCAATTTTCATCAGTAAAACTGGAACAATGAGTTGACGTTGTCTCATATGAGTCCATTGCACCATTTAATTTTCTGGCCCAGTTGATAAATAATTATGAGAAAAAATTATTTTATAAAAATGACTATATGCCAGTCTGTATTATTGTAAGAGAAATTAGAGTAATCAAAGATGATGTTTCAAAATCTGCTTTTGAACTTGTCTTTGGCTGATATACAGAAAAGATATTTCTACTGTGAGAATTTCTGAGTCTTGGTCATCTAGACCAAATAAATTTGCTAAACAGCAAGCAAAAAGTTTATTTATAGCATCTTGCTGATTGTGTGGGTGCTCTTAGACATTTATCTATGGTACTGAGCACTACTCACAAAGATAAAATGTGTTTAAAACTGGTATCTTTTCTTTATGATTGTGGATTTTTATTTTAGTAACTTTTGCACAATAATTAGAAGGATATGGGAATGTAATTGTTAACATTATTAATTTAGAAAACTAGAGAAAATTGATAGAAATTACCTTGTATATTTGTAGCAATGTCATCCCAGTAAAGACTGGCTTGAAATTGGCCATTTGGGAGATGGTATATCTGGCCTCAGGATCCATCTATTTAGACTGGATGGAGAGGGTCTACGGTGATGAAGTTTCATGCATTGGAGCTTGGGACCATAGAGGAAGATGAAGTTGAAATGATGAAGACACAGGCACAGTCTATGGGCTCAGCCTCCAAGGAGTCCATCTTTAATGGTATAAAGAGGAATATAAAGCCATTTTGATTGCTGGAAGGTTTTGCAGCTCTGTGAGCAATCAAAAAGCAAGAAATTTGATGACATGAGTTTCCTAGTCAAATGGTAGCATGCAGCAAATGAATTAAAAGTATTCTTATTTTTTTTTTTTTTTGCAGCATTGATTGGGGCATATTTTTCTACAGTCTATACCCATTTCATGGAGAAATATGGTTTCAGATTCTTGATGAAAAGTTATGCAATTTAATTTTATCACAGCTGTACCTTTACTGGTGGGGAAAGAAATGCATTCATTGTTTGTTCAGCCCATACTTCTGCTGAATTCTAGAGCAGAAGTGGAGGACAGAGTGATAGACTAAATTATGATGGACTGTCATGCGACATAACAATAAAATGGCATTTATTGATAAGACTGGGGGAGAAAGTGAAAGACCAAGAGAAGCATCAAGAGCAAAGATGGAGGTCTATTGGTTTTATATGGCCTTCTTATTATACATGAATAATATTTTACTATATAATATTCTATGGCAAGAGTGATGCTTGGTTAAAAAAAAATCTGTATTGAACCTATTGTGTCCTATCAGGTACACTACAAATTTTTGCTTTTTAAATTCCCTCTGTAGATATTAGTGTCTGTGATTTCTGATCCAGAAGTATTTCTTTGGGTACCCTATGGAAATACTCTATTTTCACACTATGCAAGTATCACCAGGCTTACCAACCTATAAGTTAAAGTCTCAGGAACAGTAAAGCTAAATAATCTTCTCTTCTACATAATGACTATAAGATTCAGCACCACTTGTTCCTGCAAACTTCACATATGTAAAAGAAAAAGCGATTCATTCATGTTTTTACTCCACTGCTAGCAAGTCATCTGAGGGAGGTATCTATCATACCATGATCACTACAGTTGATATCCTCCTGGGTAAAGAAGCTTCCCTACCACTCCACTGGTCAAGGATCGCTACCTACCACTGCTTGGCAATGGCTCTGCAGGCTCCCCAGATGTTGCCACTATCTTTGGGTTCAGAAGTGGAGGCATCCTTTTGTCTTTATTAGTCTTATACTTGCTACTTGGGTGCCAGAGCCCATAATCTATAGTTTTACTAGAAAATAATATCTTAAGCTCTGTAGCTAATCCTCCATGTATTGCAAAACCCATCCTTAGGCTTATTTGTAGAGTAACACTAGGCCATCCTGTTATTTGTCATATGTTCTCTTTTCTTTCCCTTGTTTCTCCAATCGCCACATCCCTCTTTTTCCTTCATTCAGTAGAAAAGTACAGAATTTTGAATGCATTTAAGTTCATCTAGGTGGACACTCTGGAACATGACTTCCAGCCTGCCATGAGATAATGGAATCCACTTTTGAACTAGCAGGACATAGTAATGGATTCATATTGTCTAGTGTATTTAATAAACTGCATTTAATTTTTGTGCCTTTATTGTTATTTCTCTACTCATAATCATATCTACATGAGAATACTCAAAGCATAATCTTTGTGAACTCTTGCTTTCAAAATTGAGACTGTTACTCTATTCTAGTAAATTCTACATACATGTTCCTTTCTTGACTTCTTTGGTTTACTATTAAACTAAAGTTAAGCTAATCTATATTCAATCTTTGCACCTCTTCTAAATGGGAATTAAAGAATATGTATTAGTCTTATCATGTCTTTTGCAGACATGTCATCCTCTTCAAAAATACAGTTCAGTACTCCTATTTATGAATTTTTTCTTCATTGGTAATATCTTGTTTCAGTCACTTCTATCATATTACTTCACTCTGAAAGTTTTTTTTTAATAGAACTCTGCTTTCTTGTAAGATGTTAGTAATTGTTCCTTTAGAGAAGTGGAGAAGGAAATTTGTAGTGAACTAAACTTGGGTAATTCTGCTCACTTTATCCATTTTTTCTTGGTCTACCTAAACATATTAAATGATCTTAGTAGATTTTCAATAAAGAAACTAACTTGATTTTTAACCCGATTTCATAAGTGCATATACTCTAATGTTTATGTTATGTTTGTTGTATGTTGCAGTTTTGTTGAACTATAATTTATTTAAGAATAAATATTCAAGTGCTACATAACAATCTTTTGGTCAACAAGGGACCACATATACGATAGTGATCTTATAGAATTATGAATTTATAAAAAATTCCTATCACCTGGTGACATCATAGTTGTTGTATCTTCATGTTACAACAAATAATTCATGTATTTGTGGTGATGTTGGTGTAGCACATTCAATTGTATATCGTACATACTACTTGAAAATGATTATAAATGACTGTGCAACTAGCTTATGCTTTTATTATACTATACTGCTATTATTTTAGAGTATGCTCTTTGTTTGTATGCATATATACTGTAAAACACTTTGCCATGATATGCTGACAGGAGCCCCATACATCTTGCGTTTATTGTGTCTCTGGATTGTATCATAGTCACATTTAATGACTGAACTACACCCTCTAGGTGTGTGTAAGTACACTCTGATGTCCATGCAACTAAGAAATGACCTAGTAATGCTATTCTCAGAATGTATTCCTATCATTAAGAAACACATGACTATAAATATTTGCTATTTCAGAGTAACTCCTTAGCATGATTCAGTACTGTCTATATTGGAGCTAAATTGACTTATTTATATACTAAACATCATCCTAAGGTCTAGTGGTTCAAAAATGAATAATTTTGTGAAGATTTATATACCAAAGAGTAACTTTCAGTAAATACTATGTTGAAGATATTTAATATGTATAGAGTTATGAATTCCTTAAAACTTGATTTCCAATTCTAACTGCAAATTTTTTGTTCTATTTCTCTGCTCTATTTAAGAATCGTGAGTTTTTCCTGTTGTTATTGCACAATCATAAAAAGTCATTTAAAAATACTTGAAAACCAATGTAAAATTGCCAAAATATTACACATGAATTTGAAGTTCTATTTTCTGTTTCATATAAGGTATGAACATATTTATTCTTTGGAATGTCATTTATTTTTAAATTAGAAATAAAAATTTCTAACAGGAAGGATCAATGCATTGTCAAGTAGCCAAGTAAGCATGGCCTGGTGCTGGGTTGTTTTATATTCATGATTCAACCCTGAGTACATATGCATCCTAATAACAATTTGAGGGTGATTCAAATACTCATGTCATACCTATAATTTTGTCTTTCATTTAAAATGTGAATGTGTTTAATTTACAAGCGAAACTGTTGAGTGTCTCTCTCTTTAAGGATAGTTTCTAATAGACTGCCTGTGACTAATTTTGCATAATAGTCTAAAGACAATGTCTCCTGGTTTTCCCCAACTGCTGAGAATAGAAGTCTTTGATCTAAGAAAGGAAGAATACAGAAGGATGGCAGAGGAGGATAAGGAGGAGGGGGAAGAGAAAGACAAGGAGGAAGAAAAGAACAAGGAGGAGGAGAAGGAAGAGAGACTTGTCCCACTTTCTTTACCACCCCCTCACCATGTCCAGAGATAACCACATAGCCAACACTGCATCTGTCTAGTCACCACCAAAGGTTCAACTAGTTCCTCTCATTTTCACCCTGTGAAATTGTAATTTTTCTAAGGACCTGTTGTGAGATCTGATGTGTCTTCTGAGTAACTGGTAAAATTGGGAAGGCTTGATTGATATTTTGTAGACTCCTGATGATAATTGTGACTTCTGTATTCCAGCCCAGATGGAAGAGCTCATATGCATCTTTCATTGCTCAAGTGAAATACAGTAGAAGTAGTCAACTAAAAAATTAGTTTATTCACATTTTAAATAATTTTTGTTTTTACTGATGCACTATAATTATACATAATAATGGGATTCATTGTACTATATAAGTATATAGACATAAAATAATTTGATGAATTTCATTCCCCA
>PVKS010005150.1:0-87233 GCA_004027875.1 Aplodontia rufa | reverse complement strand
TATACCATGGAATTTTACACAGCAATTAGAAACAATGATATTGCAGCCTTTGAAGGTAAATGGATGGCTATGGAAGAAATTATGCTGAGTAAAATCAGCTTAACCCAGAGAACCAAGGGTCGAACGTGTCCACTCATCTGTGGAGGCTGGAACTAGACCCTGGACATTGAGAGAGGTGGTCTATTATCAGGTGTTAAATCCAGATATTGTGTAGTGTTACACAACCTAATACTTTTTTTAGAGGTGTTGTGGGAAGGGGAAGGGAGGGATAAGGGTAGGTAACTGGGGGACACTCTTGGGGGTAAATCTAATCTTCAGAATCTATATACAATATATATTATTTTGTTAAAAATTTGTATGATTGTTCAACAAATAAATTTCTCAATTAAAAAAAAAGTTTGGAAGTAAAATGTGCTGTCTCTGATTGGGAAGTGAGGACACCTTGACTACATGTATCATTTAATGTAAGCTTTTTTTTTAAATCAAGCTGCTCTTAAATGACTAAAGACCTTTTATTTATCCATGGATTAGGAGGCAGTGATCAATCTTCACTGTTGCCTAAAGACAGAGTGAAAGTCTTATTATTTGTTTTTGGACCTGTTCCAGGGGAAACTGAGCAAGTTCCAGACAGAAGGGCAGAAGGGACACCAGGCCAGGGAAGGAGTGAGTCCCAAGGACAGGTGGTGCAACAGTGTGGCCCATCACAGAGAGAGAGCAGGACCTATCAGCAAATTCTCCTCCCAACCACATAACACCCAATTCATCATGGTATATTCTAATACTAACACGTTGCTTTATTCCATTTGCTAATACTTTGCTAACAATTTTGAAGCCTGTGTTCACAAAGAATATTGGTATCTAGTTTTTTTTTTTTTGTTTCCCGCCCCCCTTGTAATATTTTGATTTGTTTTTGATGTAAGGGCAATGCTGGCTTCATAAAATTAGTTGGTTATGGCAGTGTCCTCTTCTAATTTCTGTAAAAGTTTGTGTGGGACTGATGTACTTATTCTTAAATGTTTGATAGACTCTGGACTTGGAGTTTCCTCTGTGGGAAGGTTTTTCATTGATAATTCCAATATCTTTAGCAGATACATAGAACTATTCAGATTTTCCATTTCTACTTGAGTCAGTTTTACTAATTTATCTGCCATAAAGTTGTTGGTAATATTCCCCTATTATCTTTTTAACGCATATTAAAGGGTGTAATGTGGTCTTCCCTTTTTGATACATGTTATTTTTAATATCTGTCTTTTTTTATTTTCTTGACCAGTAAATGTAGAGCTTTAAACATTTATTAATTTTTTAAGAAAAACTTTTGGTTGCATTATTTTTTATGGATGTTTACAATGGAGATTTTTTAAAAAAATTATACGCAGTTGTTTTATTTTGTTTTGATTAACATACTAATTGTACATATCAATGGAGCTCAGTGCAATACCACACATGCATACAGGGTGCACTGATCAAACAATCTCCCTTTATCTATCCTCCCTGATCACTCTTGAGTTTTGACTTTTTTTTTTAATTTCCCTTTTCTACATACTTTGATTTTATTTTTTTTTATTATGATAAGAATAGGTATCATGAGTTCTAATTTTTCTTTTGGTAACAGGGATTGAAACCAGGGGTGGTTAACCAATGAGCAACATCCACAGACCCTTTTATTTTCATTTTGAGACAAAGTCTCACTAAATTGCTTAGGGCCTTGCTAAGTTGCTGAGACTGGATTTGAACTTACAGTTCTCCAGGTCAGCCTCTAGCCACTGGGATTACAGGTGTGAGCCACCATACATGTTGAGATCGACCTTTTCAAAAGGCGTTTTTTTTTTCTTCTTTTTTTGTATCAGTGATCGAATTCAGCATTGCTTAAACACTGAGTCATATCCCCAGCCCTTTTTAGTTTTTATTTTGAGCTGGGGTCTTACTAAATTGCTTAGGCTGGTTTCAAATTTGCAAACCTCCTACCTCAGCCTCCTGAGCTACTGGGATTAAAGGTGTGCACCACCATGTCTGGCTTTAACAAGGTTTTAAGAGTACAGTAAAGTATCATTAACTATAAGCACAGTATTGTACAACTGTCTCTAGAACCTAGTCTTTTCCTAAGTTTTTAAAGTGAAAGTTTAGACAATACATTTTAGAACTTTGTTCTTTTTCTACTATAAGCATTTAAATATAGGTTTCTGTGTGAGCATGGTTCTAACTGTATTGCACACATTTTGATGTATGTATTTTTACTTGAATTTTGTTGAAGTATTTTCTAATTTTTTCTCATGACTTTTGTTTTAACATAGGTTATTTGGAAAAGTATTATTTAATTTTCCAAACATTTAGTGATTTTCCAGTGATTTTTCATTTTTTTAAAATCTCTAATTCTATTGACGTTAAAGAAACTACTCTGATTCTAGTTGTTTTAGTTTATTAGCAATTCATTTATAGCCTCCAATACAGTTTATCTGGGTGCTTATTCTTTGAGTATTGGAAAAATATGTGCATTCTGCTGTTTTGGGTGGAAGATCTCTAAATGTTAATTAAGTCAAATGGGTTGATAACGTAATCCATGACTTCTTTGTCCTCACACATTTTCTGTTTATTTGTTCTCCCATAAACTGATAGGAATTTAAAATCTTCAACCATAATTTTGGATCCGTCTGCTTCTCTTTAGTTCTCAGTGTTGCTTTATGTATTTTGAAAGCCTATTATTGTGTGCATACATATTTAGAATTGATTTCATTCCTCTTTATATCTCTGATAATATTTCTTGATCAAAGTCTGTTTTGAATAACAACAACAATAACAAACAATTGAGTAGAGCCACTCAATTATTTTGGGAATTTTTAATGATATTTTCTCTTTATTTCTAATATTGATTACTATGACTAGAGGTTTATAAATTTTACCATTTTCTTTCACATATTTTCTTTCTTTGTGTTTATCACTCTGATTTTTATTATTTTCTTCTTTCTACTTTCCTTGGGATTAACTTGTTCTGTTAACAAATTCTGTTAATTTTCTACTTTCCTTAGGATTAACTTGTTCTAGTTTTGTTTTGTTTTTTTTTCACACAAAATGTTAGATTACCAATTTGATTCTGTTCTTCTTTTGTAAAACAAGCATTTAATGTGATGGTTGTTAGATGGAGGTGGTTCTTATTCCCAGGGAATATTTGGTAAAGTCTGAGTGCATCTTCAATGTTCCTGTCCGTGGGTAATATAGAGAGTAAAATAGACAAATCTCTCACTTATGAAATTTTCATTGTAATGGGAGACCCATACAATGAGCAAGATTAAAATGTATAATGCAAAGACAGATGATGACAAAATTAAAACAGGATGCAGAAATAGAAAATGGGGATTATGGGCCAACTGAGAATGCATTGTCAAGGAAGGCTGTGCTGGAAGGCTGACCTGAAGGAAGAGGATGAGAGCTTAGCGACTATCTGTGGAAAGACTTTTCCACGCAGAGTAATAACTGAAAATGCTCGAAGTTGGAATCGTGCTTGTTAACATCAGGGAACCACAATGTGATTATGCAGTTGAAACCACTGAGCAAGGAAAATGTGATAAGAAACCACACTGGGAAGTATCATGGGCCAGATTAGGCTGTGTTTCATAGGCCATGGGAAGAATTTTGGATTTAATTTTAAATGTGATGGAAACAGAGCAAATGTTTTGAGCAGGAGAAAAAACCACAAGGATCACTATAGCTACTGTTGGGAGCAAATGCATAAACACAGAGATTAGCTTGTTGTTACTAAAGCCACCCTGGTGAGAAGTGTTGGCGATTTGGGTAAGAGGGTTGGAAGTGCAATTCCAGAGAAAATTTGAAATGTGGAGAGCATGAAGTGTACCGATGGGTTAGATGTGAGATATTAGAAAAAGCCAGCAGCAAGCAAATGACTCCAGTGTTCTGCCCTAAGCAATGGGATAGGTCAAGTTGCCATTTACGTACACTGGAATCACTGAGGGAAAAGAAGTTTGAGTAAGAAAATCAAAAGTTTGGTTTTTAGCCATATTAAAACTGAGAAGTGCTGATCATCCATGTGGGATTTTCTGGAAGAAATTGGTCAAAAATAAAAGAGTTGGAGTCACCAGGAAACTTAAGGTTTGGACATTTTTACCTTAAAAAAATCTATTGATATAAGTTACTATTTTACTTTGCTAAAATCATTTATTTATCTTAATAGCTGTCCAAAATCACTAAAAAAAGAACATCTATCACGAGCTGTGATAAACTCAGGATAGAAGGAAATATCAAAATAGTACCCAAAGTATACACAGTATTGATTGAGCATAGCATTCTCACTAAAATCAGGAAACATAAAATACTACGATTCAACGTTCATTAGATGTGCCAGCCAATTAGTAAGGGTGAAAAGTAAGGAAATAAAATTCCAAGGAAACAAAACTGTCTTTACTTGAAGAAGATATAATTAACTAATTTAAATAATCCAAGTTAATCTGTTAACAACCGAAGTAATTAATACTCCATTCATATTAATAGAAGATTTCAGCAGAGTGATAAAAGATTAATAAGAAAATCAAAATTTTTCTGTACACCAGCAGTAACCAAATACAAATCACCATTTTCAAAACAGCAAAACATTTATAAACTATTACAGTTGGGAGCAAATAAATTTGGTGATAAATAAGATTAACTTTTATGGGAAAAATCTATTTCTTTTCTTTTCTTTTCAAGAGAGAAGGATAGTGAGAGAGAGAGAGAATCAATTTTTATTGAGTATTTCGCATGGCTCTTGTTGCTCTGACACTTAGTTGTGTACGTGGGTACTGGGGTTTGAACCCGTGTACTTGTGCATGCCGGGCAAGCGCTGCAAACTCTGAGCCACCTCTCCGGCCCAAAAGGCCCCCAAATCTATTTCTTAATAAATTGATCTGAATATGAAAGGAGGATTACTTAAAGTTTATGGGTAGGAAGATCTGTTTTTAAAAATGTAGCTTCTCTCCAAAGTTATCAAAAAATTCATTATAACTCCAATAAAAATTGCAATGAGAGTATTGTATTGTAGGAATCGAAGAGTAGATTTTAAAATTCAAATGGAAGATAACTGCTCATAAACAGTCATAGAATTTTGAAATGAATGATCAAAGGAGTGGACTGTCATCATCTTATATCAAATTCATAAAGCACTAGTCATCGAAGAAGTGAGGTATTGCTTAACAATGTACAAATAGCTGAAATAGACTGGAAATTCCAGAAATGGATGCTTGTATATACTGGGGTCACAATGAGATACACTGATGCTTGGATTTAGTGGAAATTGAAAGAGAGGTTCAACAAACGGGAGGAAATGGTCCTGCATGTTGGAAAGCTGATGTATCAAGTTCACAAAAAAATGGATTTAAGGTATATTAAATACCTGTATACAGAAAAAGGGTGAAATAAGATTGTAAGAGTATCAAAAAGAATAGTCCTGTAAATTTTTAAAATTTATTTCAATAATTACTTAAAAATAGAAAGAATGGATAAATTAGAAATTACTAAATTTTGGAAAATAGGTAGTGATGAAATGACTCGAGTTAAAGGTGACACCTTAGAAAATATTTACCTTAGATACATTAGGAATCATGCAAAAATGCATGATGATATTCATAAATCAAGAAAGTTCAAGGAAGACAACAGAAAAAAATAATAATAAGGGATGTCTAAATAAGAGAGTTAACCAAAAGAGAACTTCACCCCTGTTATTGAACTTCTAGGATTCGCTATAGGGAAACACCAAAAGTCACCTAAAGAAGATGTAACCAGACATTATTTATAAATAGGAATGATAGGCTAGATAGATGAACAATGGACATTGTAGAAAGATAAATAAATTATAGCATGGAACATTATGCTACATTTCAATGTCCAATAAAAAATTTACATTATTTTGTGATGCATTTGGGATATTATACAAACATGATGTGACATAATTGAAAGATGACTGTTTTTGTTAGCTACTGTCCCTTTACACTCTATTCAATGGGAATAACGTTTCCTGATCCCAGGATGAAAGGGACATGTGGCCTGGAGCTGCTGGTGAACTCTTGGGTGGTGATGTGTCAGGGGATGGGTGTCATGGGACTTACTCTGGGATAAGTATTTCAGAGGGAAATCTCTTGTGCACCTTTTTACATTCTTCTCTGTGGACCTTTTAATCATGTTCTCCAAGTGACACTATTGGGACTGGTGGGTCACTTACCTTATGTCCACTGCATGTTGTTCAGTCAGGGCCATTAGTCCTCCACTTGCTTTGGTACAACAGTCCCTTTATCTGTGACTTTGCTTTCTATGGTTCCAGTGACTGGTGGTTAACTGTGGTCCAAAAATAATAAATGGAAAATTCTAGAAATAAGCAGTCCATGCAGTTCTGAATAGCATGATGAAATCTTACACCATTTTGCCCATCGCACCAGAGATGCAAATCATCCCTGTGTCCAGCATATTCAAGTTGTGTCTGCCACACACATCAGTCACTTGGTGGCCACCTGTTATCAGATTGATATGTGTTTTAGTAGCCCTTACATCATAGCCTAACACAACACCGAAATGCCTGTGTCATTCTCCTAACTTCATCTCATCACGTGGGCAATTGTACAAGAAGAAAGGTGGGTACGGTGCACTAAGATATAGCAAGAAACACAGAGGGGCAATATGCAAATACATTTATTCAAATATGTTAATATTCAAATATATTTATTATGGAATATTATGCTGTTCTATCATGTCAGCAGTTATTGTTAATCTATTACTATGCCTAGTTTATAAATTAAATTCCATCACGGATATGTCTATATAGGAAGAAGCCCATACGTATAGGATTTGGTAATAATATCCACAGTCTTGGGCATCCCTAGGATAAGGGAAGAAGGCTGAATTCTGGTACGTATAAAGTAGGCTCTTAATGCAACATCAGTCTCACATGAAAATCTGTTGGACAATCGATTTTAAAAATCATTAGGGATAGTTCCTTATATTTTAATTTCTCTTTGGGTTAACCAGAATCATGGCCACATGCACCCAGCTCAGATGCTGCCTGCCCTGCAAGTCTGCTCTATTCCCCCCCCCCCCAGGATGAATATCTTTTTCCTTTTACCTGTCTGCATGCAACCTGTCTGCCAGTCTCTGCATTTGGCAAATTGTGTTTCAACAGCTCCGTGTTCATCTTCCTCCTCTGGACTGGAAGCCTCTGGAGGGCAGGGGCTGAGTCAGAGGTGGTTACATTCTCCTTCACATTTTTCCTAACTAACGCCTGGAGCACAGTAGGTACTCAGTGAATAGAAATTCAAAGAATGCTCCTCTGCCCCTCAGACTTGGCTTACGGAAATGCTCTCCAAGTCTCGTTTCTTGAGTGTGAGAGGGACATGAGTTTGAACTTTTTTAACACCCCATCATCAGGAAACGGAACACTTCGTATTAGCATATACGTTTAATAAATGATAAATAACATCCAACACAACATATTACATGTGCAATGTAGCATGTGGGAAGCTGAAAATGATTCTCCTGAGTGCTGGGCTCTAATCAAGTTCTCTAATGTTGCATTAACAGGGGTCCTTTAGCTTAATAGATCCTCTTGATATTTCTTAGACATTTAAGAAATGAAATAGACTCAGCCATATCCTAGCTTAGAAAGCATGCAACTAATTTCTTCCCGAAACTCAAGGACATCTTTCAAAGTGTGATATGGAATCCTGGATTCACACTGATGAAAAAAAAAAGAGTTCTTTTGAAGGGAACAGAGACCTGCTTTCCCCCTCCAATATGGATGTCCCAATTTCTAAGTGGATTCCTTCTTCCTTATTCATCTATGAAAAATAGACCTGTCAAGTCCTTGGCATTTTATTTGAGTATTTCTTTCTTTGCTAATATTGGCGAAAAATTAACACACATGGGAGGTACATGGGAAGTCTTGTGCGGACAGTGCATTTAGTTCAAAGTGCACAGAAAAATGACGCGTTTACTGGGTTCCTCTGGCCAGCCCCAGGCTCTTTGAGATTAGTTTTAGATTCATAGACTGTGGTCAGGCATTGACCAGGAGGTTCTGGCCTCTACGCATCCAGGAAAATGTCCTTTCCCCCAGGCAGAACTTTTGCTCTATCACAGTAATCCCAACAGCATTAGATGAAGAAAATAACTTTAGACAAATAAAATCCACTGTAGTTTTACTTCCTTGCATGAGATAGGGAAGCTGCCAAAGGTGATTCTCTGAGGTCTTGGCACCTTTCAGTGTTCAAAGGAGTGGCCAGGTATATCAGTAGTGAGATTAGGCCTGGCAGTTCTAATTCTATATTAAATTAAATTATACTCTATATTAAAACAAAAAAATCTGGAAACTTCACCTCTCATTGTCAGCTTTGAGGATGGTTAGTGCACAATGGATATTGTCAATTTTTGGCATCTCTGGACACTGATGTCCCAAGACCTACATTCCCACCAGATACACCTTTATTCTTTCACTTTCAACTAACAACACCATTTCTTGAACTGAAAATGAGGCATATAATATCCACTTTATTAATGATCTCAAGAGCAACTTGAAAAAATCCAAACACTCCAAAAGCATCCTTCACATTAGATTTCCTGTTCATGCGGTCGTAATTAAACACTCAGCTTTATCTTGCACCTTGCCAAGGTATAATGCTTTCATGGGTTTCACTTGTTTTTTTTTTTTTTAATGTCATTGATGGGCTCCCTTTGTCTGGAACTGTAAGAAGATGGTAGGAGAAGAGTGGGACAAAAGACAGAAAAGCTAGGTTGAAGCGTGTGCAGATCTGTTGAGGAAATAGTGCTAGACCACTAAGGCTTGCGTGGGGAAGGAATGGTCACATGCTTCTATCATGTGGGTGAGCAGAGAGAGGTCAGTTTTACTACCATCCCAGTCTTGGATCACAAGTTCCTCTATTTCTACACTAGATCCATGATTGCCCACCCAAGAAGATCTTGCAAGCCTACGAAACTCTTGGGATAAGTTTCTTAGATTAATTTGCTTTCCTATCTTAGAGACTGATTTCATAACATACCCACTTGACCGTACTGTAGGAGGAGTCACAGGAGTGGAGCTTCCTGGCTCCAAGCCATCTGCACCTGTACAGATCAGGTCCTCCTCCTCTTCCTCCTCTACTGCTGGAAGAGGGATGCTCCTCTTCTCCTAGGTGATTTCCCTCCTTCACCATCATGTGAGCATTAGATGCCACCTCCCCTAACTTTACAGAAACCCACTGAACACTGCTTATTAATTGTCCCTTTCCTTGCATATCTACACAGGTACTCTTTCCTTTGCAGGGTCCTTCTTATTGACTGGGAACATAATCAAAATTCATGTCATCATAATAGCAAGCAGTTACTATATATGTACCTCCACTGGGTTCCGCAGCCCCCTACCCTGTTGCCCTTTGCCCTGCAATAGCCAGTCGCATCTATTCCTGTGAAGAGTGATTTGTGTTGTCTTTTCTTTTTTTGTTCCCTCCTCTTCACCCTCCCACACGCAATGTCGTCCACATCATCATCTTCTACCTATACCACTCTACCAACAATGTCATTAGTTTCTCAATGACCCATGTGCCTATCAACCCAAAGACCATTTTCAATTTGTATCAGCCTGTTTTCAGTTACTGTAATGAAATACCTGAGGCAGGATCCTTATGAAGAAAAAGGTTTTAGTTAGCTCATGGTTTTGGAGGCAGAAAGACCCAACAGCATGCACAGGGTCATGTGAAGGTCCCATGGGAAAAATCACATCTTGAAACAGGATGCTGGAAAGAGGTTGGGTGGGGCCAGGATCAGGCTTTTTTAATGATCTTCTCAAGAGGATCTCTAGGAAATGCATGCAGTGGACTTAGCAACCTCCCACTTGGCCCCACTTCTTAAAGGTTCCATCTCCCAATGTTCTCACACTGAACACCAACCTTCCAGCCTACCAGCCCTTGGGGAATCCCAACCATAGTGAAATCTTTTATTCTCTTCACTCTGGCAGCTCTGGGCACTAGTGACCATGGTCATTGGAATCATTGACTCCTTTGGATTGTGCGATGGCTCCCTTCTTGTTTTTCCTTTTACAGTTCTAGCATCTCCTTTGCAAACTCTACAGGCTCAGTCTCTTCTGTTCAACTAAAATTACAGAAGATGTGGCGCTATCCCTTTTCACTTTCTGCAGGGAATCATGTTTTATTTTCTTTTATCATCATTTTTGATTTCTTGTTTATTATGATTATTTATTTTAATTGATACATACAAATTGTAACTATGGTACATGACATAAGGTTTTGAAGTGTGCCTACATTATAGAATGGCTAAATCAAGCTAGTTAATATGCATTTCTTTACATAGTTATCATTTTTTGTGATGAGAATACTTAAAATGCATGCTCAACAATTTTCAAGGAATCAGTACCTTGCTATTAACTGTAGTCACCATACTGTACAACAGATCACTTGGACTTATTGACCATTTTTGTATCTATAACTTCCATATTTTTGTCTGTAGTCGATATCTCTCCACTGAGCACCACACCCTATTCTCTGGCTAATTTCCATCTTCGATTAAATAATTCCAGGGCATTAGAAACTTAGATCAAAATGAAATGCATGGGGGCTGGAGCGGTGGCTTGGCAGTTGCAGTGCTTGCCTGGCATGCGCAAATACGAGGGTTCAAACCCCAGCACCATGTGCACAACGATGTGTCCCAGGAATGAAAGTCATATGAAAAACTAAATAAAGATTGCTTCTCTCTCTCTTTCTCACTGTCCCCTCTTTCTTTAAAAAGAAAAAAGAAATGCATGACTTGTTTTTCTCAAATGCAACTCTCATTTCTGATTTTCCATCTCTACTTGAAGGCATTCCTACCCCATCAGAGGATGAAAGAGAATTTTGAGATTCTCCTGACCCTTTTCTATCCATCACCTCCATTATGAAAACTATTGCCGAGTGTCAGTGCCTCCTGTCCTCCATACGGAGTCTGGACTCTTCTTCCCACATCCAGCACATTCATCAACGCCCCAGTTACCATGATAGCACTCCTTCCTCCGGAGCCTTGCACTCTTTATCCACGGATCTACACTTACTCCACCAGCTGTCATGGCTCCTCCCTGATTTGTACAAATGGAAAATCTTATCGTGATAGAATAATAATGCGACTCCTTGGCCTTTGCACACTTAGTCAACGAGACATTATATATGCAATGTCTCAGGAAGAAAACGGCATGGCCAATTATAGAGAAAAATGAGATTCTAACTGTAGACAGTGAATCCAAAGGTCAGCTTCAGAGAGATGGAAAGGTATCAGGTGCAGTGCAGATTTGGGGAATGTTTGTAAATAAAAAAATTCTCCCATCCAAAGCTGTCAGGAATTCTCAAGATAAAGGAAATGTACAGAGATGAAGGAGATGTGGCAAGAGAAAGAAAGGTGGTTAGGGCTTGGAACAAAGGTGCTAGACCATCAGAGGCCTAGGAGCAGGGAGCACAGGCCTCTTCCCACGGGGTCCTCACCCTGAGGGTGCCAGTACGGTGGTGTGCGGACCAGTGGCTGGCAGCACTACAGCCTTCCCGTCTGCTCTGGTCAGCATTGCCTGCTGACCACCGAGAGTGATGCAGGAGCTTTGAGATGCGGCTGGATTCTCTGCTCCCACTGGCAAATGGAGTCTGGGCTCACTGCAGATTCCTGTGGCCAAAGTAGCCTATTTCTAGTGTTTGCAGCTATTCCCAGTTAAAACTTGGAATTTGGGCTGGCATCAGATCTTTGCAGCCCAAATAGCATTAGCAGCAGAAGTTTTTCCCTGCTACTGTTGAGCGGTGCTTTGCAGCTCTTGGTGTGGAAATTCACCGGGGGAATTTGGCGCCAATCTTCTGGATTCTTGTCTTGTGAATTTGAAAAGTAAAATCCACAGATAACCATGGAAGATAAGAGTAAAAGGAATGGGATTTATTTAAGAAAGGAGGGCAGAGCCTCCGCAAGGCGGAGGGGCACCTGGAAGCAGGATACCGTCTTAGTGCGCTAGGCCGGGGATTATATTGGTTTTGGGTATGAGCCCTGATTAATATTCATGTAAAGCAGGCATTGAGAAAAGCACCAGCATCTTTGGTTAAACTCTATGTAAAACAGGCATTGAAACTAAGCACCATGGTTAAAATCTATGCAAAACCAGGTAGCAAATCTTTCCTAGTTCCCATCAGTGTCCACCCCCATTCTTGGTTTTCCCACCTCTGGGACAAAGGGGTTGCTCCCACAGGTGAGCCTCATGGTCATTTGCATTTGGAGGCCCTGAGCATGCCTGTCAATCACTTCTCTACTGTGGTTGAATGGGCCGGAGGTCTGACCACCCGGCCATCCTACTGCCCTCTCTCATCTGTCTCAATAGGAGAGCTGCACTTTGAATGGAGGCTCCACCTCTCGATCAGAAACACTGCACTCAAGAACCAGGAGGCTCCTGCGCTGGTGGTGCTTCAGCACTGCACCTTGATAGCCAGGGGGAAAAGGCACGTTGCTAAATCACCTGGTGAAAGGAGCAGTCGCTCCCCTGCTTAGTGCCTTCAGTCTCTTCCTCCTGGAGGCCCTAACTGTGGCCCTCGGGGCCAGGAGTACTCTGACCCTTGCAGACCCTTCATGTGTGTCTGGCCATCTCTTCTCCTTGCTTTCTCGGTTCCGGCCACAGCCAGCTCATTTTTCTGAGCCTGCCACCAGACCTTTCTGCCCAGGACTCTGCAGTTCATTGCGTGGAAGGTATTTCTGCTCCTTGTCCCATTCTGCTCTTTGCCTCTGACCTCAGCTCCACGTCCCGTTTCAGGGAAGCCTTGCTTAGTGCTGAGTCACATTATCTGTCATTATCTGTCACATTATCTGTCACATGTCCTCTCGGATCCCAATTCTCTTCTTTTTTGTTTGTTTGTTTGTAATTAGGTACATGCTAGTGTGACTACTTTATAAGTGGGCATCTCCGCAACTAGACTGCATAATCCATGAAAATTTAAAAAAACAATCTTTTGGAGGTTAGTTAAGGTACTTTTTGCCCCAAATTTTACAGATATTTTTATAGTGAGGATTGAACCCATGGGCACTCTACCACCACTGAGTTACATACCCAACCCTTTTAATTTTGATGCAGGGACTCAAGCTACAGAGGCTGACCTCGAACTTGTAATCCTCCTGCATCAGCCTCCCAAGTCACTGCGATTACAGCTGTGTACTACCTTTCTGGGCTCCAAATCTTATTATCCTTGATCTGATCAGAAACCTCTCCCAGAGTCAGTTCCTGGAGAATAGCAGGATTTTATTGTAATTACAGATTTGGTGGGGGCGGGGAAGAGCTAATGAGCTGGAATGTAAAAATAATTTGCAAACTGTAAAGTGCTAATCGTACCTGCAGGACTGATTCTCACCAGATGGCTCTATCAGATCCTGACAGGTCATTGTCCCCAGCGACCCTCCCCTTCCATTCTCCCTTATCTGTGAAGTCTGATTCCCAGGATTAGGATTAGGAGACTCCTGTGGCACAGCTCTCCTGGAAGCTACACTTGGTTAAGGTCTGTTGCTTTGATGTTTTGTTTTGCTGCTGAGCCTGGGAAGCCACCCTTGTGTACGCCCAGTGCTCATGAGGTTTTATTGGATCACATTGTTTACACCTTGTCTGTGACAGGTACTAGTGGCACTTACCACCCTGTGATTTTCCAGCAGTGAAAATAATAGAGGAATTTCATACAGGTAAAATAATTAGTAGTTTAGACCTAAAAAAAATATTGAATACGATTTGTCACACAGCGTATTAGCTTTTTTTTTTTCTTTTGGTGTAAGTGTCAGTCTCTGGGGTTACAAAGACAGATTACAGTTTTAGCTTTTAACATTGAGTTCGTGTTGCTGCAGTAGCTGCCCCGCAGCTGGCTGGCCTGGTGTCCGCAGCTGGTTGTGGGCTCACTGGGACAGCACTACAGTGGACCAACGGGGTGGTTTCTCGAACACAGCTTGGTCTTGTCTGCTTTCCCAGCCACAGTATGCAGTACAGATCAAAACCTCTTCTATTTTCTATGTGTCTCCCTGTTAGGCTTTGGATATGTGGTGTCCTCCAAAAACTCACGTGTAAGACGGTGCACCAATGTTCAGCGGCAAGGTGACTGGATTGTGAGAGCCGTAACCTAATTGGTGGATTAAGTAATGGATGGATCACTTGGGTGGTGGCTACAGGCAGGTGGTGAGACGGTTGAGGAGAGATAGTAAAATGGCTGGGTTCTCAGGACCATGGGTCCCATTCAACCACACCTTGAAGCTGCCAGTAGAGAGTGATTGACAGGTGTGCTCAGGGCCTTCAAATGCAAATGACCCTGAGGCTCACCTGTGGGAGCAGCTCCTTTGTCCCAGAGGCTGGGAAACTAAGAAGTGGGGGTGGATGCAGGAGGGAACTAGAAAGAATCTGCCACATTTTTTACATAAACTCTACCCTTGATGGTGGTGCTGAGTTTCAATGCCTGTTTTACACAGATTTTCACACCCAAAACTTTATAAACCCCAGCCTAACACACATAAGACGGTGTCCTGCTTCCAGGTGCCCCTGTGCCTTGCAGAGTCTCTGCTCTCCTTCCTTAAATAAACCCTACTCCTTTTACTCTTCCCTTCCATGGTTGTCCGTCGATTTTGTTCTTCAAATTCATGACACAAGAACCCATAAGATTTGTGTCGAATTCCCGGGGTGAATATCCACACCAAGAGCTGCAACACCCCACTCAACAGTAGCCCTGGGGGAAACCCCAGCTCAGCTGCTAACACTATTTGGGCTGCAGAGATCTGCAACCAGCCCAGATTCCCAGTTTTAACTGGGAAGAGCTGCAAACACTAGAAACAGGTTACCTTGGCCTCAGAATCTGCAGTTAGCCCAGATTCCTCTTGGCAGTGGGAGCAGAGAATCCAGCCCCATTTCAAAAACCCTGCATCAGTGTGGTGTGGCTAGAGGAGGAAGGTCACTGGGGATGTGTCTTGGGGTTTAATTGGGGTGTGGCTGGCTGAGGGGAAGGTCACTGGGGACCTGTCTTCAGGGTTTAAGTGTGGTGTGGCTGGGGGGAAGGTCACTGGGGATGTGTATTCAGGGAGTAGTTTTGACCCTGGTGAGGAGAGCTCGCTGCGCTCTGATTGCCATTTCTTGGGTTGCCATCCCTGTACCCTTCCGCCATGATGTTCCGCCTCCCCTTGGGCCCAGAGCTGTGGACTTGGCCAACAGTGAACTGAGACCTTTAGATGCAGGAGCTCCAATGAAATTTTCCCTTCTACATTTTTCTTGTCAGATCTTTCGGTCACAATGATACAAAAGCTATATGAAGCATTCCCTTCTTCTGGGACCACCATAAGTCTCTCCTGTCCTTCCCCTTGGGATTAAGATAAAAATCAGAGGATGGTAAAACTGAAAGAAGACTTGGAAATCTTTTCTTTTTTAAGAGAGAGAAGGACAGAGAGAGAGATAGAGAGAGAATCATTTTATTTAGTTTTTCATATGGCTTCTGTTGCTCCGACCCTTTGTTGTGTATGTGGTGCTGGGGTTTGAACCCGTGTCCTCACACATGCCAGGCAAGTGCTGTAACTGCTGAGCCACAGCTCCAGCCCCAACACTTGGAAATCTTTCCTGACCTAAATCTGGCAAGAAAACAAAAGCAAAAACAAAACAATACAAGTAGCACCCAATTAAAACTAGAATTTATCTAAACAATGAGTGCATTTTTGGCATGTGTATGTCCCATAATGTATTTGCTATACACTTACACTAAATAGCTATTCATTGTTTCTCTGACATTCAGGGAGTAGCTGGTGGCCTGAATGTGGTGTCAGCTCCAGTGCAGGATCTGAATTTGTAAAGGTAGGAGCTTGGATCTTCTGGCTTTGGAAATTTCCAGGTTCCCTCTAATCCACGTCTGATGTCCTGGGATTCAGCCTTGCTCCCTAGCTCTGCATGTGTCATGTGTCACTGCTCCTAAGGTGGAGGTGGAGAACCAGAAAATGGGTTTCTGTGTATCTGGGTTTCAGAGTTACTGAGTTAGGGGTGAGAATGTGCTCTGTAATTTGAACTGTAAGATCTGACCCCTGCTCCTGCCCCCACCGTGACCGTGCTGACACGTGTTCTTATCGCTTGGCTGTCTCCCCTCCCACAAAGCTTGCTTCTGTTTTCTCACTTCCCCCTCCACCAATCCCTCTCCCTTTCTGTTCTTCCTTCCTCCCTCCATCAGCTCCATCCTGGATGATTTTGGAATGGGAGCTAGAAATAGTTGGTCCCCTCCCCAACCTCCAAGGGATTGGAATCTGCATGCTGGGGGACAGAGAGCAGAATGGGTGTGGCCTCAGAGCAAGGGGCTTTTCCAGCAAAAGGAGGGGACTCGTGGTAACTCCTAATCTGTGTTCATCCATCCCTGCTCCAGCCTCCGCCAACAGTGCCACAGTGCCACCTAAGCAGCTCTGGACCGCTACAGCGGTGGTTGGAGATTTCAGTTGAGGAATATTTGGGGGAGAAGTGCAAAGACATGTCTCTTGTGCACTTCTGGTTAGGCAAGGGTACCTTCTAAGAAAATAATTGTCAGGCGATTATGCCATTGTGCCCACATTGCAGCAGGCATATCCAAACCTGAACGGAATGACCTCCACCTGCCCGGGCTTCAGCGTGTGCATTCCTATTGTTCCCAGGGCCACAGTGAATAAATCGCACAAGCTAAAATCCAACGCAAGGGAAAATGAAGGGCTCAACAAAAATGGTAAATAGGAGGGGTACAAGCTATGCTTGTGGGAGCACGGCGTGCTGTTTTATAGTACTTTATTTTGGGGGGGGGTTCCAGACCCTGAGCCTAATCCTAAAATAATGATAAAATCTAACGTAGTAAATGCGTAAACCAGTATCACATTTATCATCGACGTCAAGTACGATGTTCTATACATCAGTGTATATACCCTACTTTTATGAGCCTGGCAGCCCACTGGGTCTCTTTACCCCAGCATCACCACACACATGTGACTGACTGCTGAACTGCAGCGTTAGCAGCGTCAGTGATGGTAGGGATTTTTCAGTTCCATCGTAATACTGTGGGACCTCTGTCGTGTGCCATCTACTGACTCAAACATGGTGTGGTGCCTGGCTGCATATATGTGAACCTGTAGTACGTGTGTGTGGATGGATACATCTAAGCTTATATGTCAGCAAAAAAAAAAAAAAAACCCAGCTCTGAGCTCTGATTATGATCACCTTCCTTCCTTATTGTAAATAACTCAGGTCTTCAATGATTCTGCTCTCAGTAGTCTGGAAGAAAGCAAGCCGGGTGACAAACCACACCATGGAAGACCAGGCACCATTTACTCTGCAAGACTGCCAGGAGTGACCCAGAGGTGCTGTGAGGGACGCAACATTATGAGGTGGCAAGGTGTGGGGGTTTTGGGTACTGTTTCCTGTGGGTCAAGAAGGGAATGCAAAGAAAAATGTGTGTGCGTGTGTGCACGTGCACGCATGTGTGCATGTGTGCATGCATATGCGTGTGTATGTGTGTGTGTGAGAGAGAATTATTGCAACCAAATGCTTTCACACCATTGCAGTGAGGTGTCTTGTGCTCTTCCCATGGAGCACAGCAGCTGCTCAACAATCGGTGACTATGAATTTCAATAAGATGGTCCAAAAGGTGGCACATTGTCCCCCACTGCCAGCACACTTCTGCTAAACATTGTGCCCGTGCTCCTGGGCATAGCAATGAGAAAATAAAAATGCTGAAGAAGTGTAAAGGTGGGAGAGGGGGCGATGAGATCATTTCCTTGGGCGTGGTATAGAGGCAGGCAGGGTTGGTGTGGGCGGTCATGTGGGACAGCGCACAAGAAGAGAGGACCCACAGTGGCAGGGTTTGTGGGACAGTGGGGTCTTCTCTTGCTCCCTGTGGAAGGGAGGATTTTTGTTGTAATTTGCAAAGTCTTTTATTTTTAAATTTCAGCAAATTTTCTTCCTGTTAAGAAATGGGACCTAAGGGGCTGGAGCAGTGGCTCAGTGGTAGAGCACTTGTCTGGCATGCACAAGGACCTAGGTTCGAACCCCAGCACCACGTCTGCAGCTAAGTGTTGGAAAAACAAGAACCAGATGAAAAACTAAATAAAATTGATTCTGTCTTTTTCTCTCGTTCACTCTTAAAAAAAAAAAAAGAAAGAAAGATAGAAATGGAAGCAGAGACTTCGGTAGAGTTCTAGGGAGCTCATGGCTCAGCCCTATTGGGAATCTGGGCAGCTGAGCCTCAAATTCTGGGTGCTGGAATCTCCTGGCTCTGCCCCACAGGAAGGGCCAGGCAGTCCGAGGCTATGCACTCTCTTGAATGAGTCGTGGAATTGATGAATTAACTCCGAGCTGGAGGCAGAGGGGAGAAACTGAACCTCCTGCTACGGCCTCTTCCTCTAAATTCACATCTTCCCAGGTCCTGGTGGTTGAATGATCATCCCATCGGGCTCTGCCCCCGGAATCAGTGGCTCCAGCAGCGCCACTGGAGTCTGAGCATGATGTGACTGGAACTGTGTGTGTGTAAGTGTGCAAATGTGCATGCCCACGAGCCATCTCTCTGTTCCGCACATCCTACGAGAGGAAGGTTGCAGAATGTGCTTGCCATGAATTTTTGATCCGGCGCTGGATGCCATTACCCCATAATGAACATTGGTGAATATCGCTCTAACTTAGGGATCGTTCCAGGGTAAAAATGCCGTCCATCAGAATTTTGGAGAGGAAAGTTCCTGTGGCAATCCATTCACAGGGATGGAGATGTATGCGCATAAGCGGTGGAAATTGAAAATCTGCTAAGTGGTTGGAAAGCCTCCAGCAAGAGGTGGGGACCAGCCTCTGGGGAAGTGTTGTCAGAGGATATTGCTGGGAGAATGAAAGCTTGGTTTCACAGCCTCGGGACAGGGGCTATGACAACACAGAAAGTGTCCACGTCTTCCTTGACCTCTCTAGGGCAGCATGTCTAGACTCCTACCTTGCAGAAAGGAGACCTCAGGAGGGACAGTTGTGGATGGAGCTGGCTGGGGCTGACAGCTGTCCTCTCCTGTGAATGAACACAGGGCCGGGGAGGGTAATGCTAAGAGGGTGGATGCAGGCGCCAAACTCCAAAGGTCCCCTTAAGTATGCAGGCAAAAGTCATGCCACTGATGAGGCAGGAAGATACACTGTGGCATGGGATATGGGACAGAATCCCAGAAAGAGCCATCAATCCCTCAAACATGAAAGAACACCCTAGTGGAGAGAAAAAGTGGCTGAAGGAAGCTGAACATAGTTAGAAGAAGCATTGAGATGGCAGCAGACTCTGGGAGGCCTAGGCCAAAGGATGCAAGTGAAGGACCTTTCACATGAAACTGAATGGACTGTGGCCAAGTTCTAGTCCTGGAGAGGCTGCATGGAAATAGGAATGATAAACTGCATTCAACAGGGATATTTCTGTGCAAGTGATAGGATCCTACAGTAAAGGGAATTCATCAACACTCATAACTGAAACTGTTGTCTTTAAGTCTGGTTGTCTCAGGGTCGAGATGAGGGCTTGAGGTTGACCTCTATCCATATTTGACCTCTGTTCACAAGATGATTGCAGCAGCTCCAGCAACTGTAGCCACCATTCAGTTTCCTGGAAAAGAAGAGCCATTGACCCTACATTTCCAAAATCTATTTGCATCTCAATGGCTGAACATGGGTCACATGTCTCATTATAAACTAATCACTGTGAAGTCCCTTCCAGCTATGATTTCCTGTCAATGCTGAGGAGAAATTCATAAGAACACTACATCTACCCAGAGCAACTATTTTATACTTCAGTGGCCTTTTAGAAAATCATTCTTAAAATATAACTTACACATATACACAAAACAATAAAGGCAATGGATGCATCCCCGAGTCTAAGAAACATGGTTTATTTCCTCTGGGAAGGAAAAAAGGCAGAATTGTGGAGGTGATTTTGAAGAGACTTCTTCACCATCAAAAATCAGCAAAGACTCTAAAATGTCATAAATGCCGTGATTTTCAAATCTGTTGAGAGAAACAATGCACAGATCACATGGAATAGGACAGAAATACAGTGAGAGTTCTTTAATTTAATATGGTTTTCCTTGGGCACATTCATTCCCCCGCCAGTGGCCAAGGGGGACCAGTGTTCTACCACTTTCCTCTGTGGACACTGCTGGGCTCCGGACACTAAGTGAATGGGTCGTGTCTTTCTGAATCAATGATTCATTCAATCAAATCATGATGAGCACTGCCCTTCCTGTGCCAAGGGGACCTATTGTAGCCAGAAGGGCCAGTGGGACTCCCAGAAGGGCAGCAGCATTTAACCTGACACCGTGAGGGCGAATAGGCCAAGGGCAGAGGAGGAAGGAAGACGGCTGGTGTTTGGAGGGTCTAGGATTCCAGGGAGCCTGGGGATATGAAACCCATGTGGTCATGGTGCAGAGAGCTGGTGGAAGCAGGCCGAGGCTGACCATTGAATGCCTTCGAATCCAGGAGAAGGACCTGGTGATTCATCCCCATGGCAAAGAGAAGAAGGTAGGTGGGTTGTTTTCCTGCTTTGATTATTTTGTTTGTTGTTTTGGTACCAGGATTGAACCCAGGGACACCTAACCACTGAACCACATCCCCAGCCCCTTTTTATTTTTTTATTTTGAGACAGGGTCTCACTAAGTTGCTTAAGGTCATGCTAAATTGCTGAGGCTAGTTTTGAACTTTCAATCCTCCTGCCTCAGTCTCCCAAGCCTCTGTGATTCCAGGCATGAGCCATGGGGCCCAATTCTCATACTGATATTTTTAAAGCAGGAAAGTGACTTAATCAGAGAAGTATTTTAAAAATATCTCACTGCACACTAGAACTGGTTTCATATTCTAAAAGATTGGTCTGACTACTTGACTATAGGAGAGCAAGAGAAGGAGGAAGGAGACCAGGAGGAGGCTGCTTCTTTGGTTGAGATGATACATGATGGGAAAAGGATATTTGAAAATCATATAAAAGGGACTTGTGTCCACAATATATAAAGAACCATTATAGCTCAATAATAAAAAGGTGCATAATTCAATTAAAATTGGGCAAAAAATTGGAGAAAGCATTTCTCCAAAGAAAATGTGCAAATGATGGACAACGGTACACAGATGATTAATGCCATTCGTCACTAGGGAAATGCAAGTGGGGACCACAATGAGATGCCACTTCCCAAAAATTCAAGCTGTTGATTCAGTCTTGACCATCAGCGAGTCGGGGCACCTAGAGGGTAAATTCCGGGCTCCTTAAAACAGCGTTAGGCTCTGTGGACCCCAGCCCACCTTCTCTGTTCCATTTTCTCCCCCTCCATCAATTCTGCAGTTGTTCGCTTCCTCCTGGACTTGGATCCGCAGGTGGAGGCCCAGGGCTGGCGTCTCACGTGAGCACCGTCTCTCACCCTGCCTCGGATGCGCTCGTGCTTCAGCCACTGTGCCCGGGTTGTAGGATTGCTGCCGTTTCTGTTCTGCCTCTCAAAGCGCTCCTCCTCCTCGAGAGCTGCGTCTGGTCTGGCAGCTGTGTTTCTCACAGAGGGCCAGGCAGGGGCAGAGGGCAGTGATGATGGCAGGGCATACGTCCCACACAATTGGCTGTCCTTGGGCGGCACTGTTCTTGCTCTGGCCTCAGGTGCTGGCCAGAGGCGGAACTGTTCTGAGAACAGGTGAAATAGCTCCTGGATGTCAGGACGAGGAGCCATGGATGGCAAATGACATGGAACTATCGAATGAATGGGGTCTAATGTGCAAAAGCACTGGATTTCGAAGTTTGGGAGGCAGTGATGGGGATAGTTCAGTGGCAACCTGTGCGAAGGCAGTGTGAGAAGCAGCCAGGAAAGCCGGGCTCCCCATGCACCCCATCCACTTGCCCAAACTCCCTCACCCTTCCAAGAGTAGCTTAGACCGCTGGCCTTGTCACCCCTGAACTCAGCTCTCCTGTAGCAGCTTCTTTCACCAGCCCTCCATGGCACTCCTGAAAAGCGTGGTGTCTTCCTACAGCCCTTACCACTCTGGGTCTGGGTTCTAGTTCCCCACTAGACTGGGAGTCCCTGAGGTAACATCTCAGCCCACTCTGCCACCCCAACTGGGAGGCAACAGAAGGTGCCTGCAGAGTGAATTGGCCACACCTCCTCTTATGGCATCCCACGGGGACCCTGCAAGGCAGGCAGGGCGTGGGTACTGGTGCTGATCACACAAAGGGGAAACTGAGGCACACGGTCGTGTCCAGCCAAGCAGGGCTCCCTGCTGGTCAGACAGCCTGGTATTTGCACTTTCTACTGTCTTTTTATGCCCCAATGTCCTATACATAGGACACCAACAGAAAGTTAAAATCAAGCAATTTTGTAGGTGGTCTTTAAAATTTTATAGGTTTTTTTATATAGGTGTCCTATATACAGGACCATAGGACATAATGGGTTAATGCTTTCGGAAGTAAAAATAATCTGGTTAGCAAGTGGTCTCCTGGTGTGCTCCACAGGCCATGGTGGACGACGCTGTGGTTAAAGTCAGTTGAGAGGCGGGTGGTCCAGAGGTGCCTCAGAAAACGGAAGGGGGAGATGGGGCAGCCTGAGACCCTACAGGGATGTGTGGCCAGGCTAGGAGGGTCTCCTTCCTGGTTGTGGGAGAGACTGCAGGCATGTGCGTGCATGCTCTCTCTCATACACACACACACACACACACACACACACACACACTCACACACACTCAGCCTTCCCTTTTCTGGAACTGCTGAGTTTGACTGTCACCTACAATTGCTCTGACCACCTGTCAAGGCCCTTCGGCACCCACTGGCAGCCGGCCTCCTTGTCGCTTGTCAATCATGCAGTCCGTGGAACTGTGCTCAGCATCCCTGAGGACACCCAGGACAGAATCAGAGCCTCCAACGGGCAAGTGACTTCAGGAGAGCATTTTATCCTTTCCCCATCCGGCACATCAGACCGTTGACCATTGTCACACAAGCTGCACTTCAAAGAAAGCAGTGTTTGAAAACTTCCAGTGTGGAGCCCCATTAAATTAGAGATCTCTTATTATAATTGGGATAATAGGACGATGTAAACACATTCATTTGAGATAGACTTAGAGAATAAATTTCTTTAGTACAGTTTCATAACTATTTTTGTTTCCTTTTAAAATAAAAGTAAGCCTTGTATATTTTAAGCAACTTTGAAAATATCCAGAAAGATGAAAAGAAAAAAAATGATTGCTTGTTGCCTCTCATGGCATTGCCCAGAAATAACCATTCAATAGCTTTGCATAATCATTCAGGCCTGAGTATACTAAACAGACTCCTGTTTCATACAGGATGAACATTGTTACAGGGCACACAACAAAGCGTCTTCATCTCCTTGATGTTAAAACAGCTTGATTTGCACTTAGGGTCTTGAAGACACAGGTCATACACTTTCAGAACACTTTTCCCTCTGCAAGGGCCCCAAGAAAGCCATTTGTCTCACTGACCTTGAGTCATAGGAATCCATTGTCCCATGGCCTCCAAACTCAAAGACATCCTGATGTCACCCCTTGCAACAATGTCTTTGTGCTGGTGAAGTAGAAAAGGGCCAATAGGAATCCTGGGTGCACCTGATTAAGAAAATAAGGTGCTTAACATTTTTTAAGGAATTTGTGGATGATTGATGCTTAGACCAAGGACAATCCTTTGGTATGACTTTATCTGAAGTGTTGGCTAACGATTCACATGCTTTAGGGGATGCCAAAAAAAAAAAAAAAAAAAAAGAAAGAAAGAAAGAAAGAAAGAAAATCTAATCTAAGCTCTGCTGACTTCGATTAAAGTCTTTGCTCTAAATACCTTGCCAATGAGAGCAACACAAAGTCTATAATTTGCCTTTCAAAGACCTTACTTGGCAAAGCTGTGGACCAGTGGCCTCTTGAATCTGGAATCTGGGATAGATTTCCAGACCAATGTTCGAACTCGAGCACAGAGATATTTCCCACCGTCCATCCAGACGAAATGAAGTCAGCTTTGAGTGTGCAAAATGTCGATGAATTCTTCAGAGTAAATCAGGCCTGTCAGGGTGATGCAGAACCGTCAGCTCTTTGTGACATAATATAATATGAAATGATATTGAACAACATGCGTTTGGCACTAAATTGTTAGCGGGTTTTAGCTTTGACAGCAGCAAGTTTATTGCTTTAATCCCAAGGTCTTTTAACCCTCTTTGACATAAATTGAGGTTGGCTTTTGTGAAAAAATCTCCACTTTACTCTCTCTTCCTTTACCTAAAACTGCTTTTAACAATTTATGCTAGTACATCAGACACTCATTTTGAGTGACAAAAAGAAAAAGAAAAAAAGATCTATTAGAATAGAAGGGGGGAAAAGGCCAACTTAGGCTAAGCTGCTCGAGTCTCTTTCAGTATACACGACGCAGCCTGCTTCGGGGACATATGCATTTTAAGTCATAATAATGTGTAGCTCCTGCAAATAAAAAAAGGTTGGGCAGAAGGCTCAGGCAAGGTGGAGGACAGGCACTGCCAGGGAACAAAGGCTCATAATCGGAAACAGAAGCTGTTTCCTTTTGCTTCAATTGAATGTATTTCCATATATGGGTTCATGCCTTCCTCCTCCACCACCTACCCCCCTACAGTTTTAGAGATCAAAGATGACTTCTCTTTTATATAAATAGTTCTGAAACACTGATTTAGTAAGTATGGCGTATAAACAAAGACTCCCCAAATTTTATATCACAATGGTAGCACCAGACGGCCGGATGGGGTGTAGACTCCCGGAACAGGAGAATTGGAGGGAGAGGGTGCTGGGTTTTTCCTCCAGTCTCCTCGCTGAGGCTGACATTTCTGCCAGGGACCCCTGCCCGCTCTGCTGGGATGCATGTCCAGAGGAACCTTCTCTGCCTCACAAGGGATGCTATTCCATTTGGTAGCACATTAACTGTAACCTCTTGATCCCAATTGGGACTGGCGGATGGATCAGATCTTGCAGCCACCACGTGAGCCTGCAGACCTATGAACACTGGTCCATTTTTTTTTCTGTTTCCTGGATTCAAATATTTTATTCCTTTTGTTCCAGCAATGATGCTTTTAGGAATTTACGCTAAGGAAGTAGTCAGAAACACACACACACACACACACACACACACACACTCACACGCTAGATGTGTATACAGAAGATGGTGGTAATTATGTCTTGGTTGCCTTATAGACAGATTAAGATTTAAGTACCAGCTTTGCTCCTTGCCCAGAATATCACAGCTAGTTGGTCACTTAAATTCTCTTGGTTCTTTTTTTTCCCCCTCATCCATAACACAGAGAAATTAGCAGTATCTTTTCCCCACATGTTTTGGTCAAATTTTTGTTGCTGTGACCAAAAGACCCAACAAGAACAACTTAGATGAGGAAAAGCTTCTTTTGACTCACCATTTCCAAGATTCAGTGAACGACCGGCTGACTCCACAGCTCTGGGTCCAAGGTGAAGTTGAGCACCATGGTGGAAGGGTGTGCTAGAAGGAAGCAGCTCAGAGCACGGAAATAAGGAAGCAGAGAGATCTCCTCTCACCAGGGACAAAATATAATCCCCCAAGCCGCACCCCAGTGACCAACTTCCTCTAGCTACACCTTCCTGCCTGTAGTTACCTCCTAGTTGATCCATATCAATGGATTAGTCCACCAATTAGGTCCCACCTCTCATAATCTAATCATATCACCTCTGAACCTTCTTGCATTATCTCACACATGAGCCTTTGGGGGACACCTCATATCTAAACTTTAATACTAGAATCAGGAGGATTAAAAGATAAAGCATAGAGGATGTGTCCTTAGTGGAAAGTCTTTGCAGGTATTACCCCATCAGCATCTTGGCAGCATTATTTCCAAACATGAGAATCAGAATCAACTTCCACTCCTTCTAAATGACAGTATGGGAATACCACGCAGCTACTGAATACGATCTTGTTTTTGCACTTTTTGGATATGGTAGACACGCACACATTCAAAACATGTGTTATCTACAGTAACAATATGTTTTGTTAATTGAAAAAAAGTGGAGTTTGGGTCCACAGGATCTCCATTTCATAAACAATTTATAATATAATGTAATGTTTAAAAAATTGAAGGGGCGTGAACCTCTGACTGTTGAGAACATGATTTATTTATTTTTAATGAATTTTAAAGTGTTTAGGTTTTTCCATTTTGACAAATAGAAATTGTATACGTTTGATATTTTGATGTATGTATCCATCATTAAATGAGCCCCACAGTTGAGCAAGCTGACTTACCCATCACCTCACTCACTTGTGTGTGAATATGTGTATGTGTGTATGTGTGTAAACATTTAGGATCTATCTGCTTAAGAAAATTTCAAGTGCACAGTAGAGAGTGTTACCTATGGTCACCTGCTGCATGTTGCATCTCCAGAATTTCTTCATCTTGCCTAACAGAAAGTTTTGCAGCCTTTGATCATCATCTGCCCATTTCTACCAACCCCTTCACCTCTGGCAACCACCATTCCGCTCCTTGCTTCTATGAGACTACTTGAGATTCCGCACAGAAATGAGATCATGCAGCATTGTCTCTCTGTGCCTGGCTTATTTCATTTATCATAATGTACTCCAGGTTCGTTCATGTTGCTACAAATGGCAGGATTTTCATCCTTTCTCTTTTTTAAAGCTGAATAAGACTCTACTGTGTGTGTGTCCATATTTTATTCGTCCAATTCATCTGTCAGCAGACTTTTGAGTTGTTTCCATGTCTTGGCTACAGTGACTAATGCTGTGATGGACTTGGGTATGCAGATAGCTCTTTTGAGGCATTGGCTTATTTCCTTGGAGAATCACCTCAAAGCTTTTCTGATACTTCTATTCTTCATTTTTTGAGGAATCACCCTGTGGTGTTTTCTATGACTAAACTAATTTCCATTCTGCCAGTAGTGTACAAGGGTTCCCTTTTCCCTACATCCTTGCTGACAATTATTTTCTTTTGTCTTGTTGATGATAGCCATTCGACAGGCGTAAGGTGATATCTCCTTGTGATTTTGATTTGCACCTCCCTGATGATCCGTGGAGTTGAACACCTTTTCACATCTGCCATGGTCATTTGCATGTCCTTCTTTTGTGAAATGTCTAGCTACTTAATCCATTATTAAAAGTGGGTTATTTGTGTTTTTGATATTTAATGTTTGGGTTCCTTTCCATTTTGGATATTAACTCACTACCAGACCCAAGGTGTCCTCCCAGTCCGTAGGTGTCCTTGTCACTCTATTGATGGCTTCTTTTGTCATATAGAAGCTTTTCAATCTTATACAATCACACTTGTCTATTCTTGCTTCTACTGCCTGTTTTTTTGGTGTCATATCCAAAATATCATTGCTAAGATCAATGTCAAGATGCATTTTCCCTAGAGATTTTGATTTCTGATTTATTTTTCCTTTCTTTTGGGCTTATCTGTAGTTCCACATTTTATTACTATAGGTATCCAAATACTGGCGTAAGAAATTTGAAAAGCAAAGGCAAAAGTTGTGCTCCTCGACTAACTTGCATTGAACTGATTGAAATTTTTTTCTACCCTGAATGTTGATTGTTGGATTCTCTAGTTCATCAATGTTTCCCTTGCATGGGCCCAGACTGTGCACCTGAAACTCCAGATGCTGCCTCATTGGAGCATAGTCTGGTAAAGCCAGCACCTCTCTTTTCTGTACCAATGAAACTAATCTTAGCTGTGCCCAGCTAAACACCTCCAGATGGGCTTCACAAGACCTTTGGCTTGGAGGTCATTGCCAAGAGTACCTGTGCTATGAATGGGAGACCCTCCCTGCTCCCCTATCTCCTCAAACTCTGGGATTCTCGCTTTCACAGCAACCCTCTTTTTTGTCTTTCTCTGCACCTCTGGGTGTTAGGGTGCATATAGGGGGTGATGGGATGATATCTATGGAGTCATTGCCAAAGACGTGCTATGTGTGTGTGTGCGCGCGCGTGCGCGCGTGAGTGAGTCATGATAAAGACTGTCAGCTCTCTTACCACCCTTTCTATTTCTAGAGGTTAAGGTCTTGCTAATACATTTCCCTCCTGTTTAAATCTGTTATGCAAAACTAGGCACAAGCTTCAATTATTTTACAAGTAGTTCAATAGTTTGATAAATTATTCAGGGTTACAGTTCACATTGCTTTAACCAAATAAACTGATCTGGAAATGTGAGATGACGCTAGTCAGACCACCAGTGGGCACATAACTCTCCCTTTGCCATTGTTTTCTTTTTCTTTTTTTTTCTTTAAAGAAAATCAAGCCAACAATTCATACATAAATCATAGCCAAGCAGATGTAAGGAAAACTCACCTCTCCTCTGTGACTCAAGATGAGAGCTCTATAATTCACTACCAGAAGATAAGCAGAAAGGGAGCATCCGTAAAGGGCTATGGACAGCCAACTTCCTGGCCAGCCTAGAAAAGGTCTTTCTCCTACAGTCTGAGTTATAAACCCCCCTCCTCTTTCAGGCTGTGTCTGTATAGGTTAAGTTTACTTCTCTAGGGAAGGAAGAAACTGAGTGCAGGTGGAAACCTTCCAGTGTCCAAAAAGGAAAGAGCTATTTCCAAGGGAAGTCTGGGAGCTTCCCATTGGCTCTCTGGTTTGATGAGCATATGAGCCTCACCATCCTCTAGGACCTCTCCAAGGAAGATCCTTAGGACATGTCTTTCCACCCAAGACTGCCTCTGCTGCCACCAAAAATGGGCCTAAGGATGATCTCTGGGGACCTTAGGGAGGGAGCAAATGCTCTGCCAATCAGGGTTCCAGGCTCTGCTCTGTGGCCAGAAAGTCCCCTCGCACCTCCAGCGTGGAGGCTCCTCCAGCCCTGATATTTGGCTGCTTGTTACAGAATGGTCCTAACATTGTATAAAACAAACCTTTGGTTGCAAAGCCCTCACCTACTTGCTCTGCTCCTAATATCTCTAGAACTCTTGGGAAGTGTGATTTCCTCACCTACCATGAAGCAGCCATGACGTGCGCTCCCACGTCTGAGAACCCAAAGCTTCCTGGCTGCCAGGCTGCTACAGTTGGCCCAACCTTTAAAACAATAATAAAAAGAGTTCTCTGCAATCTAGTCCCAAGTATTGTAAAGAAAGCTTTACCCCTTATCTCTGGTGAGTCCTGTGTGATTTGTTTCTCCTGCCTCCTTGGAATGATGGACACTCTGGCTTCTTGTGGTTATTTCTTCTCTACTAACTGTCTCAGCCTAGGATGGAATGATGTCCTTTTTTGCTTGATTCTCAGGCTCTTCTGGCAAATGACAATCATGTGTGGTAAACTTTTAAGATGGGGAGAGCAGTAGAGGGTCTTTGCAGCACAGAGAAGATGTCTGGAGATGTCTAGGGAGGGTAACAAGGGAATTTTACAATCTAGACTTATCTCAGTAGGTTTCTTGGAAAACAGTACAGACTTAACAGGCAGATGTAGCTGTGGACATTTGTGGTTTTAAACAGGAGTTCTTTTATCTCTCATTCAAACTTAGATAGAAATGACTATCAGTGGTGACATCATAGGACTGTGGTTGGAAACCAGTTGTCTTGGGCAGTGTCTGGTGTACAGATGTGATTGGTTTGGCTCATGATAATTAAAAAAAAATAGTAACAATAAGTCAATATTTTTTTTTTAAAAAAGCAATGACTTTTACCTCCAAATTATTGGCAATCCTATTAGCAGGTAATGTTGAAGGTCTCCATTCTTGCATGGCTGATGTTGGTGAGGAAGGGTTGGTACAGCTCCCTCTAGTATGGAATATTCTGCTTCCCCCCTAGTCCCACCAGCACAAAGGAGCCCTCCCCTGCCTGACTTTTGTAGCCTATGTTTACCTCTTTAGTCTCGAAAGATCCAGAGCAGCCTGGGATGATTTGAGGACTGCTTTGAAAGTGTGGCCCCAGTCCTTGGGTTTTGAGGCTGGGAGTCAGATGACCTGTTACAGTTTTTAGGTTCATTTGTTGCTTCCTGCATAAAGGAGGGTAATGTCTTCTCGGTCTATTATTGTAAAATTTTGCATAAAAATGCTCACAAAAATGCTTTGAACTCTTTAGAGGTGGCTGATAAAATAAAAGTGATAGATTTCAACTCTTGGTACTTCAAACTCTGTGTGAAACATCTGTCTTATACATTCTTGTCTTTTATACTTGAAATTGGATACTGTTTTAACAAAGAAATTTCAGTACCACGGAACTGACAAGTTGGAAGAGTTGACAGTTCTCTCTAATTTGATGCCCAGGCACATGTTGACTTTAATTCTTGGGGAGTGGAAGCCAAGTGTTGGAAGAGATTTTGGCATTTCAGGGGTGTCACCCACTCTTCCAGGCCACTTGGGCTGTGTCTTGCTAGCTATAGCATTTTTGCACAGTGAGTTTAATATTTAGGAGGAGCTCTGAGTTGTATACAACACACAGAGAGTGTCAGGCAGCAGTGGAGATGGGAAGGTTCTAGGCTGGACTGCCCCATCCTCCTGCCCAGAGAAATAAAACGATGTTACGTATGCTGCAGAGCTGATCTATCTTAGCTACACAAAGCTGCAGAGACGTATGTTAGGGCAAATTCACAAACCCAGTTTCTCATTCATTTATCTGCACAGTGAGATGCCTGACCATCCTGTTACCTGTCTGTAGAGCTGTGATTGTCACCTGATGGCCTTTGAAGGACTGTGGAGAATTTCCTGCAGAACACCATGGACACCAGAACATGGTGTTAGCTCATTTCTTTCTACACTGGGACCCTGGAAAGCCATGCACAATCTCTCTTTGTGCTCTTTGATAGCTCAGCAGCTGCTACTCAAGGGTGACAATTATGGGCCTATGACATTTAAAATAGATGTTCCTTCCACTCAATGCTTGTGAGTGGGTTTGGATTTGGGTTGCTTTCCAAGCTTTTGCATGAACCTCCTAAATTCTTATGAAGGTGTATATTTAAAGAAGCCAAGGATTTCAGCCCCCATCCAAACTGGTGCTTTGTTCCTAAACTTGTGTCCTGGAATGTACCATCCTGGTGGCAGAGCCCCTGTGCTGCCAGCAGAAGACCAATGGCCTTACAGCCACCTCCTTGGAGCTGGGCACTCAGGTGGGATCAGCAGATGCCAAGCTTCAGGACCTGAGCAGTGTCTCAAGGATAAGGTCTCATCACGTAGCTCAGGGTACCCAACCTACTCTCAGGTTCGTTTTGACCGCCTGGAGTTGCTTGGGGTCACTGGACAGAACTGTCCTCAGTTACACTCTGGTCACTTCCAGCTCTCCACCACACATAGGCAGATCCTCCTCCGAGTCCACGACTGTCCTGATTCCCAGCTCAGTGCAAAGGATCCACGCAAACTCACTGTCTGCAGCCACTGCATTTCCAATGCATGCATTTTTCTTTCCAGCTCCTGATAAGCAGATTTCCCAGCGCCAGAAGTAAACCACTAAGAGTATTGTGAGAACAACAGACTGCCAAGTTTTCCGGTGAACTGCATGCAACAATCCATAACTCGCAGACGATAAGACAATAAATTCAGGAAGCCAGGTTGGTCCGTAATCCCCAACAGTAGGCTTGTTACGCCATGAGCTTTCTTGGAAGACATTAATAAAAATGCTGTTTCCGTCATGGCCAAGTTCCTGTGCCCCAGCTTTCTGGACGCCATGAGTTGACATAAGGGTGCAACCCTGATTCTGCTTCCGTGGCTGATGATATATCCAAGGAAAGTGACAGAGGAAATGGTGGGTGGGTTATTGCCTGACGAATGGACTTCTGAGGCCAATTATTTGTCTTCTGTAAGAAGAGTTTTGAGAAAAAGATATCATAGTTTCCTCTTCTCCGTGGGAGACATGTTCCCCAGTTTAATCTGTGGATAGTACTGAATCCTATGACTACCATGTTTTTTATCTTATATGTTCCTATGATAAAATTAAATTTATAAATTAGGAACACTTAAAGATTAACAGCAATAACTAATAATAAAATGGAATAATTATTAAAAATACACTATAATGAAAGTTATATGAATATGGTCTGTTTCTCAAAAATATCTCACAGTATCACCTTATCAGGGAGGGCATTTTAGGGCTTCCCTGGCCCTTCTGAATTGTCAGTATCATTGTTCTTATGCTTCGGGTCCATTACTAATTAAGCAAAACAGGGTTACTTGCACAGTAGCATTGCCCTACTGTGGCAGTCACTCTGATAGCCAAGAGAGTACTGAGAGACTAACAAGTGGGAGGGTAGCACATACAGTGTGGATCCACTGGACAAAGCGAAGATTCACATCCAGGGTAGGACAGAGTAGGATGTTTTGAGGTTCCATCACACTCAGAATGCTGCACAATTAAAACTTACCAATTGCTTATGTCTGTAATTTTCCATTTAATATTTTCAAACTACAACTGAGCCTTGGAAACTGGAACCGTGGGTAGTGAAACTGTGGATAAGGGGGGAACGGTGCAAGGTTGGGCTGTCTGCCCTACAAGTCTGCTCCTGCAACCCTTACATCACACAAGCACCAGAGGACTTACGAGCTGGACAGATGGGTAGACAAGGCATCTTTTCCCGAGTCTTAGTCTCTCTGGGTACAAAACAGCCTGAGGATGGCAGAGGGCAGTGAGAGGATTGGGACAAGATGTTCCCCTTCATCCTCCTTCCCCTCCTGGTCACTACCCCTTCAGCTTGCTGCACTAGGTTGGAAGTGGGCAAAAGGCCAGCCACCCCTTGACCTTCACTGTTATCCCATAATGTGAAGCGTGCTTGGTGCTGCTTCTTGTGAGCACGTTGAAATGTTGACCATCTTTATATTATTGCTGAGTGAGAAGCTTCATTTGACCTTTTGGAGACACTTATCTGACTCTCTGTTCTTTCAGCAGTGTGTTTATTTATTTCTATTGTTTAGTAAGCAAGAACTAATCTCACTCATCCATGTGTTGCTCTATGGGAGTGGCTACCTTTATTTTCTTCATTCATTCACTGTATCTCCATTTCCTGTCCTCATACACAATCATTTAGGTACATTTAACATATACTTGCTTTCTGTGTTCATATGGGATCTTGTAAAATGTGTATTTGTGATCTATATGCATGAAACTTAATTTTATGTAAATGTTATTGGTTGAGAGGTTGTCATCTTCTTTGAATTTCTCTCACTTGGCACTGATTCTAAGATCCATCCATGTTGGTGTGTGCACATCTAGACTGTGTCTTTCAATGGCTGCATGTGGTCCACGGTCTGCATCCACTTCATTTTATCTGTTCACACACACGCTGATGGAGAAACCAGCTCCATCCAAATGTTCAACATGTCCATGCTAGCGTGAACTTCTTAGTGTACGTGTCCACTTACGGTTCTGCGTGGACGTCTGCAAACCCTGTAGCAGATGCATGTGTTAAAATTGACTAAGCTGCCTGACTGTTCTCCAGAACTGCTATTCCAGGCAGGGAATTGCTGTATTCCTTCAACCTTGGGAATCTTATATTCCCACATTCCCTCCAACATTTGATTTTATGCAGCTTTTTAAAACAGCCGATCCAATATGTATGAAGTGATATATTATTGTTTTAATTTTAATTTCTCTAGTAATGATTCTAAGCATTGCTTCAATATACTTGCTAGCTTTAGAGTTTTCCCATCTGTAAATTGCTTTTGACCATTTCCCACTGGATTGACATTTTCTTCTAGTTGATACTCAGAATTTCCATACATATTCGACTAACAAATAATCCCCTGTTCTTTTTAATTTATCTTGTATCTTCTCCTATCATTTAATAACATTTATTTTTGTATGGAAATGTTTTACTTCAGTATAATAGGATGGATCCACTTTTTGATGCCTTTATGGTATTGTTTTTTGAAATTTTATTCAAAAGGTAATGACCAATGTTATGAGAGAACAAAAGAATTCAGAGTCACGAGGGAAGAGATAGGAAGGATATTATCTGCAAATAATCTGATCATCTACCCATAATAACCAAAGGAACACACACACACACAGACACACACACACACACACAATTGGAACTTATAATAGAGTTCAACAAGATTGTTGGATTCTGGATCAACATACAAAAATCATTAGCACTTCTCCACCCCAACAGTAACCAACTTGAAACTAAAACATAAAGATGAGTCATGGACAATGTGTTTCATAAACTTTTTGTGTTTTATTTACTTAAGTGAATCGGTTCTCTACTGTGGAACATTAGCAGACACCCAGCATCCTAGGACAAAAATACTGCAGAAAATACCAAGGAGGAGAGGCCAAGGAGCAGGTGGCCCATCAGACGGAGGGAATAGAAAGTAAAGGATTTTGAAGGTGTCTGGAGCTGTAGACTCAGCATTATGTGGGAAGTTCCTTGAGGTGAGGAGAGATATCTGCCTGTCTCACCTGACAAATGAATGGTATACCATACTTATCAAGGTCTTAGTGACCATTCATTTATAACTTTCAATGTAGTCCCAGGAGAAAGCCTTCTAATGGTAGCATTGATTTTTGACAGATGAACAAGAAAACAATGTAAAATAGTTACTAGCTTCAGGAATAGGATACAAATGTGCTCTTGAAATAAAGACTTTCTATCCTAAGGATTTCTTGGATCTTCTGTTCAAGGTGTACTTTTTACTACAGTAAGATGTATGTAAAGTAAAATCCACCGTTTCAGTCATTTTTAGGTTCTCGGTTCAGGGGCATTACCTCCATTCACTCTGTTGTGCAGCCACCACCACTGGTCATTTCCAGAACCTTCCATCTTCTCAAACTGAAATGCTGCGTCCATTGGACATGAGTAACTCCTCATTCTTTCCTCCCCCAGCCCCTGGAAACCGCTATTCCATTTTCTGTCTCTATGAATTTAACTGCTCCAGTGCCTTATATAAGTGAAACATTTGTGGTTTTATATCTGGCTTAATTCACTTACCTTCAAGTTTTGTTCATGTTGCAGCATGTATCAGAACTTCCTTTTTAAGGCTGAATACATTCATTGTATTACTTCCAACATTCATTCATTCATTGATGGACAGTTAGATTGTCCAATCCTCCTTCCCCATTTAAGGCTGCTATGGCTTAGGTACTAGGACTCCCCCAAAAGCTCATGTGTGAGACACTGCAAGAAAGCCCAGATAATGAAATGGTTGGGTTTTGAGAGCCTTAACCCAAGCACTGAATGAATGCTCTGCTGGGGATTAACTGAGTGGTGGCTGTAGGCTGCTAGAGTGTGGCTGAAGGATGTGGGATGAACAGAGCTCTCTGCTTTCTGATTGCATTGCACTGAGCCACATTCCTCCAACATACCCTTCCACCATGATGTTCTGCTTCACCTCTGGCCCCAAGGAATGGAGCCAGCTGTCTATGGAGGAGACCTCTAAAATCGTGAGCCCCCAAATAAACTTTTCCTCCTCTAAAATTGTTCTTGGCAGGTCTTTCAGTCATAGCAGTGAAAAAACGGACTAAAGCAAAGACATACTTACTGTATGCGTGTGAACTAAATAAGTCAGGAAGAATCAAAGGTACCTTAGCATCTGGAGCTCTCACCATCCTCTTATGATTCATATATGCATATATAAGCAAAGAATTTCAGTACAGTCTGACAAAGAAGGCTGAGAAGAAGAAGAGCCACACTCTTTCTCCCTAGTTCAGAGACATATTACTGGAACTGGATTTTCTTGCAGAATGAGTATCTCATTTGGCAAACAAGGGCCTTCTGGTGTTTTAGGCAGCAGGAACAATAAATTCATGAAGATGACCAGAGACTTTTAAGTGGCTGAATATAAGGAAAACGTAGTTTGTGTTCTTGGTGGGCAGCATGTTGCCTTAAGGAATCAGAGGGAACAATCGACCTGGAAAAATAAGCTGGGGACAACATTTGAAGGGCCATTTCTTAAGATGACAGGAAATTGCTTGAAACCTAATACAAATATATGTTCTTAGTTTTTTCTTCTTGTACAAGGCAAGCAGCTTCTTGTATGTTCTGATTGGCATGTATTTTTTACTTATGATATATATTGGCCATCTTCTGACATCCATAGGTAGAAAGTGTTTTCATTCAGTGTTTACATCTTCACGGCATTTTATTGTATGGATGTACCATAATTTTTTAACCAGTTTCCTCTGAATGAGTGTTTAGTTTGTCTGCTCTTTTTTCATCCTTACAAGCAATGCTGATGCATAACCTTGGAGAGCTATCATTTCACGTGTGTGCGAGTTGTAACTAGAGGATAAATTCCCAAATGCATAATTGATGGGTCAAAGGGTGTATACGTATGTAATTTTGATAGATGGTGCTGATTTGCCCTCTACAGGGGTTATACCAATGTGTATTCCCACTAGCAAGGTATGGTGTCTGTTTTTGTATATCCTCGCTAACAGAGTATTATCAAACTTCTGAACTTTTGCCAAACCGATGGATGAAAAATAGCATCACAACACAGCTTTAATTTGGGGACCTGTCATTAGTGAAGTTGAGTGCTTTTCTTTATGTTGGAGCTATTTATAAATCTGTGAACTTTCTTAGTCTCCACATTCAACTTGGTCTTTCTATACATTTCTAGAAAATATTCATTAATCTTCTTGTTTTAACTTTTTTCAAATCAAGAACAGTTGCTGAATTTTCTTTTTTCTTTCTTTTCTTTTTTTTAAGAGAGGCCAGTGAGAGAGGGAGAGAGAAAGAGAGCGAGGGAGACAGAATGAATTTTTATTGAGTTTTTCACATGGCTTTCGTTGCTCTGACACTTAGCTGTGTATGTGGGTGCTGGGTTTTGAACCCTTGGACTTGCGGATGCCAGGCAAGCGCCATAACTGCTGAGCCACCCCTCTAGCCCCCCAGTTGCTGAATTTTTATAAGTTACCTTTTTCTTAGTGTTTGAAATGATCATACAATTTTTTCCTTTTTCAATTTAGATAATAGGATTTATGGGATTTTATATTATTTCACCATTCTTAATTTTCCAAGATAAAACCTTAGTTTGTTGTTTATTATTTTTGATGATCTAATGGATGCAGCTTGCTAATATTTCATATCTGATTTTTGCATTAATATAGTTAATAATGTTAGGCTATGGTTCTCTTTATTAATTTTTGATCCAATCTCTACTAGGTTTGGGCATACTATTATATTTGAGGAATTTTCCTTCTTTTTCGCTGCACCAGACATTTTAAGCATTGCTGGGATTTTGTAAAATATAGAAGCACCTCCCTAGGCTTGGGCCAAATTAGGGTCCTTTACCTTATGATTTTTCTCCTCCCGTGCAACCCCCACCTCCCATAAATAGCTTGCAGAATTTATTCTTTAGTTCTCTGGATTTCTAGATTTCAAACTTATTAATTTTTGCTTCTGTCTTTATTGTCTCTTTCTCACCTTTGTTTAATTTCTAATATCGAGTCAGATTCCTGACTCATTTGTTCTTATTCTTTATTTTTATTATTGACATAGGCATTTGTGCTTATGATTTTGCTGTTTTAATAATTGTGTTCATAGTTTCTATACAGTGTTTCACTACTTTTTTAGAAATTCTTAAATTTAGGGTTGTTTTTCCTCTTTAACCTAAGAGTATAGAAAACAAATTCAGGTGAGAAGGACTTTTTATTTTATATTATTATTTACCCCTATTCTTATTACATTGTAATTAAAGAATAGTGTCTATACTCTTTTTGTTTTTGTTTTCTAATATTGGTGTTCCTTTGTGGCCTAGAATTTGGTCAATTCTTCTGCAAATGTTTTATGGGTTTTTGAAAAGAAAAGAAATGATCCATTTTCAGGATATGTGATCCGTGTGGCTCAGTATGACCTATCTTATTAATTCTATGATCTGGGTCTGGGGGACTCTAATCCTCTGTCCCTTGGTCTATCCTGGGGTGAGAGTGGCAAATTGTCTTTAAAGAGGGTTTCCTCTTCTTGCTCTGGGTCACCTTTCGTTCCAGCTACATTGCTGTTTGGCGTCATCTGATATGTGGAATGGTTGGGTCCTCCTTCGAAAACTCAACCTTTAGAATAAACAAATACGCTTCTCTGTTGACTTTTATGCCTTTACCCTGAATTCTACCCTCACAGATGTTAAGCAATGGCGTCTGCTTCCTTGTATTTTCATCTGGCTACTACACTCCGAATATGCTTTTGATATTCTACTTTGCCAAACAGCCTGGCTTTGTGCATCTCCTAGGTGCATCCTGGGATTGCTTTTGCTTTGCAGCCTAATCTGAGATCTTCCTAATAGACCCATGGAGCACATTTACATTTTCCATAACACACATTGGGTCTTGCGTGAAATATCTTTGTGTGTTGAGTCCTCTATTGTGGCATCTATTTTGTTTTTTTTTGGTTCTCAGAAGGTTTGCTTTGTTCTAATCATAGTTTCTATATTCATAATTATGCTTTGATTTAGACATGAGGTGTTCCCCCAAAAGCTAATGGGTTATCTACTGTAGCAGTGTTCGGAGGTGAAAACATTAGATGATGAGAGGTGTGTTGTAGCAGTGTTCAGAGGTGGATTAATCCATTTGATGGATTAATCATTTGAAAGGTCTACGATACTGGATGGTAACTATAGACGGGGTAGCATGGCTGGAGAAAGTAGGTCACTGGGGGTGTGCCCTTGGGGAATAGGTCTTGTCCCTGGCTCTTAGTTCTCTTTCTCTGCTTCCTGGCTGTGATGAGCCAATCAGCTTTCTCTGCCCCATCCTTCTGCCATGATGTTCTGCCTCACCTCAGATCCAGAGCAATGGAGTCAGCCCACCACCGACTGACACCCCTGAAACCATGAGCCCTAAATGAACTTTTCCTCCTCCAAGTTGATCTTGTCAAGTATTTTTGGCCACAGTGACAAAAAGCTGACTAACACAGAAATTATAACACATTAGTTCTCATTTCTTTAGACACTATTTTCTTCATTCCCTATAATGATTAGATATAATTAACATATTACTTTTTCTTTCATTTCTCTTCCCTTCTTTTCTACCACCCAATTTTAGTTTGTAATATTATGTTAGTATGTTACTCAGTGCTTACATGTGTGTATATGATTTACACACACACACACACACACATATATATATATACACATATATATGTGTGTATATATATATACACACACACACACATGTATATATATATATATATAATTTATTGCTTTTTTTAAAAAGAGATTACCTGCAAGGTTGAGGTCCATGTTCCTGCATGGAAGGGCTTAGACTGTGCTGGGGTAGCTGCTTCCTTTCAATAGACCAAGGACGTTCTGGCTTGCCAAGAGTCCCACCAGACACAAGGTAGCCCTTCTTTTCAGCAGCTTGACCTTTGCTACCATGTATCTGCCTCTGCAGGCCCAAAGATGCCCAGATTCCTGGGTATGGAGCACTGCTTAAAGTCCATCCAAGTTCAGAGTTGAAATCCAGTAGAAATGCTTTGGATGAGTTCTTGAATTGATGTAAAAAATGGGGAGGGGGAACATGGTGGTGACCCAGCCTTTTGTTGGGTGCAAATTTAAGACAGATATGGTGAGATTGATTTACCGTCTTGAGTTCTATGTGACTGGGACACCCAGGTGGAGAGGTTGAGTAGTCTTCTGTACACATTTAGAGCTCAGAGGTTGAGGTAATGAATGAAAATCAAAGATAATTATTACTGTATTGAGAACCTACTGTGTGTCAAGTAGTACATAAATATGCCCTTAGGTTACCCTAGTAAGAAAATGAGCTCAGAGGCATACAGATGGCAAAGCTGATGTTTGAAGCCAGATCTCCCTGCTCTCACACAGCTCCCCCTGAGTCATGTTGCATGTGCAGTGGGTTCACTGGGTTGCTTTGTTGCTGGGTCTTCATTTGAAGATAAGGCAGTGCATTCCATGGTATCTCCATGGAATGGTTTTTTTGGCATAAACTGAGTCAGCAGGAGCAAGACATCTTTCAGTGTCTCAGTTGAATTTGGGTATCAGTAGGCAGAACCTGGGTCATCCCCACCAATTTCGGGGCCTCCCTCTATGAGCGGTGACAGGAGGTGTGGTTGAAAAGGATTGTACTGGTATTCACTCATAATGATTAATTTTGCACACAGTGTGTCTAAAATGCTAATATCCATGTATAGCATTGCACCCACATGGAATGCTGGGATTGACATGAGTATATCAACTAGGAGATGTGGCTTTTAGTGTTTTTTTTTCTTCCCATTTATAATATATGTGTGTGTGTGTGTGTGTGTGTGTGGTGTGTATACACACACACACACACACAGACACACACATATATATATAGATAGATAGATTGACTTGAGTTAACCCAACAGGAAATGGTAAATGTTAAAAAGACACCTGTCCAATTAAGACAACATTTGTCTTTGAAGTACCATGTCCTTCCCATGTTCCCAGTAATACCAGGTGGACTAGATGGAAAAGGACGTTATGGAAAAGGCGATGATACATTGATTTTCAGAAATTATGCTTTTGCTGTGCACATGCTTGCTAGTGAGTGTGAGGAAAAAAAACTGGCCACAGGGTAGAAATTTGAAAATCTTTTTAGACTAGCAACACCTAGAAACGTGAGAAATGTTCCAAAAGATAACTTTGTAGTCTATTAATTACAATTTTTAGTATTTCATTTTCAAATGGAAGGGGAACTTCCGTGCAGCATCTACAATGTACTGCTGGGGGTAAGGGAATTATATTAGGAGAAGTGATTAAGTGTGTTAAGAAATTGAAAATGCTGAGAACGGGATCTGGAGGAGCATGCGCTACTTTTATTGTTACAAACAAAATCATCACTGTTACAGATGAACGGCTAATGTGAGAGAGACTCAGTGGCTTGCTCAGGGTCACACGGGCATTTTAAGAGGACAGTGGGATTCATGTGGAGTTCTCATAACTCAAAGGCCACATGTTATTCCTAACTCTCCTCCCATGTTTACTGGGAAACATGACATGAGACTTCAGGGTCCCTGTGATGAAGTTACTACTAGCCAATTTCAGGTTTGTTCCTGAGACTACCTGTAGTCTCATTTTGAAAGAAAGTGCAGGAAGGTGGCATAGGAGCACTGATGGAACCCGCTGACGATTCTTACCCAGTAGATCCAACATCTATGCGGTCAGTCCATGTCCACAGGTGACACAAGAGAAGAAGCGATGGCAACTGGTCAATTGTAGCTTTGTTGAGAGGACAGGCTCTTGGGTATGGTTTGGATGTGGAATATCTGCCCAAAGCTTGTATGTTGAAGGCTTAGCCCTCAGTGCAGCAGTGTCCAGATGCAAGGCTTTGGGGATGCAGTTGGAACCTGAAGGCTCTGAGCTCCTAGGTGGACCAACTCATTGGCGGCTGAGTGGACTTACCAGGAGGTGGAGAAAGCTGCACACCAGGGGGCATGGTTGGAGGAGTGAGGTCACTGAGTGTGTGCCCCTGGGGACAGTCTCTTGTCCTGGCCACCATGAGCTGGACAGCGTTCCTCTGCCACACCTTCCGCCATGATGTTCTGCCTCACCTCAGGCCTAAAGCACCTGAGTCCCCCGACTCGGGACAGAAATCTCCGAAGCCCCGAGCCAAAACAAATCCTCCTCTAAGTTGTCTTTCTCAGGTATTTGTCGCAGCAATGAACAGCTGGTCAATGCGCTCTTGGGGACAATGTCACTCAGCGCCTCCTTTCTACTTTGATTTCCTGTCTTCCGGAACTCGTCTTCTGCCTCCTCCTTGTAGAGTTCTGAGCACTGCTGAGCATGGTGAGGTACACACTGCTCTCCTGTGTTCTTCCACTTAACTTCACACACATGAGTGGTCATGCGCACACTCACAGATTAGGTTATTCACTTCTGTTTCTGAAACACAATCATGCCATCTCTTTTACAAATTGCAAAAGGCTACTTCCGAAAGAAACAGAAAAGGCACACCTGAGTTTCCAGTCACCAAAGGACTATGACCACTCTGTACTTTTCTCATTCTTCATTGGAGTTGGAAGAAGGCTGAGGTCACGCAAGAGTTGGCATCTCACTTTGCTCCTTCTGCTTGGCTGTTTTGAATAATCAAACAGCAGCCAAAGTCAACAGAGATGTTATATTTTTTTAAAGAGAGAGAGAGAAGGACAGTGAAAGAAAGAAAGGCAGAGAGAATCAATTTTTTTATTGAGTTTTTCACATGGCTTTCCCTGTTCCGACACTTAGTTGTGTACATGGGTGCTGGGGTTTGAACCCATGTACTTGTGCATGCCAGGCAAGTGCCGTAACTGCTGAGCCACTGTTCTAGCCCCTCAGAGATGTTATTTTTAAGGGTTATATATTCAGGTATAAACTACCTTCCAATCTCCATCCTTAAACATAAGAATACATTGTCCACATGGAGACTGAAGTAGCACCTGATTCCTTGACTGGAAGTGTCCCACTTGCAAGCAGGTGTAGCTGGGGTGAGATGTCTTGAACTGAAGCTAAGTAAAATCAATTCATTCATACCTTTAGTCTTTTGTAAGTTTGAGACTAGAGGAAAAGTTCGACTGTATCTACCAAGATGCTTTTGATAAGAAATTACAGATAATTCAATTTAAACTGTCAGAAATTAATAAAGAGGCTTTGCTGACTCACTTGACTGACAAGTCCAGAAGTGGTAAGTTTCAGGAAAAGGTTGATCCAGCAACTTCTCAATTTTGTCTTGGTCTGGGATCCTGTTAGTTATGTATTATAGTGTAACCAATTATCTAAAACCTCAGTGGCTTAGGACAATAAAACTCTCTTGCTTTCTTACAGTGACTATGGTCAGCTTAACTAGGAAAAGTTTAACGAGGTTGTTCTGACTTAGAATCTCTCATGAGGGTTCATTGAAATTATCAGCTCATTAGTCGCCTGAAAGCTTGACTGAAACTGGAGGATTTGCCTCTAAAATGATTTCATTCACATGACAGATCGGGGCTATTAGTGGGAGACCCCAGTTCTTTCCCATTGGGCTTTCTTACAACATGGCATTTGGCTTTTCCCACAGCAAGGGATCCACGAGTGAGAAAGAGAGAGCTGTACGCAGTGATGCACACTGTAATCCCAATGACTCAGGAGGCTGAGGCAGGAGGATTCCAAGTGACATGCCAGCCTCAGCAACTTAGATACTCAAGCAACCTAGTGAGAACTTATCTCAAAATAAAAAATTTAAAAGGGGCTGGAGATGTAATTCGGTGGCAAGGCATCCTTGGGTTGATTCCCTAGTACCCAATGTGTGTGTGTGTGTGTGTGTGTGTGTGTGCGTGTGAATTTTGAAAAGCATGGAAGAGAGACAGGTGGAAGCTGAGTTTTATGAGTAAGACTGAAATTATAGAGCACTACTCTTCTGCACATTCTGGCTATTAGAAGTAGGTTACCAAGTCCTGCTCACTCAAGAGGAGGAGAATGAGGCTGTACTCCTCAATGGCAGCCATGTCAAAGCTGAGCAAATGTTTCACACTACCCTTTCATCCTCCTGTGGTTCCATCTTGACTGCTAGTACCTCTTGGGCCTCATGGTGTTCACATCCAGCAAAAAGCAGAGTATCCCCAGAGATTGCTTGTCCAAGAGAGGTCAGATGCAGACCCAGGAATCTCCCTCCTTTGGCCAGATGGATGAGCTCCAGCCGGAGCCCTGTGCTCCATGATCGGAGTTGGGTGAACATCAAATTCCCGTGGAGCACAGGGGCTACATGGGGAAGGGAAGGAGCTTGCTAAGAAGAGAAGTGGGAGTGACCCCTGGGTGGCCCAGGTCAGCCTCGGGGCACGTTCACGCATGTGCCGGCAGTGGGAGTGTTGCTCACGCGGGAGTCGTGCTGAGCAGCGTCTCCTCCAGTGCATTTGACGTGGGTTTGCACCCAGGACCGCTAGCTTGGTGCACTTCTTACATGCCCCATGGTTTCCTTGTCCATTGCGAGAAGATGCTTGCTTCCTCAAACTTGACTCGGTGATTAGGAAGACTCAGAGCGGGGGTCTGTGACAGACACCCATGCGATTCCTGTTGAAAGCAGGGGACCCAAGGAAGCACTCCCACTACTCCCCCATTTACCTCCCAGACAGTCCGTCCACTTCCTGTGGCATAAGAGCCCTGAGGGGAGGGATTTGGCTCCGTTTTATTTACTTGGCATCTGACGGTCTAAAACAGTGTCTGGCAGGGATTTTGTGCTCATTAGATGCTGGCTTCATCTTTACTGATACTTCCTAGTCTAGATATTAATAAGTGAATAAATTTGCTCTATTTTTCCTGAAAGGTTCAACATCAAGTCTTTCTGTTATACCCATTGGTTTGAGGTCTGAGCAAGGCAGGAGGGGATTTACGGCAGCGGGAGCTGTGCCGGTCACTCTTGTGGGGAGGTGAAAACAGCCACTCTGCTGAGCCTCGGTGCCCAAAATCAGAAGCGCAGGGAAAGTAACTTGTATGTGCTCTCATTTTACTTAATCTTTAATGCAACCCTTACTGTCCCAGGTTGATGAAAATGACCTTGGCCAAACTGTGGCCTCGCCAGGTTTCCTGGGCCTGTGGTGGTTGTGGTCCCCCCAGCGGGTCGTCTCTCCATCCAGTTGGGCTGACTGGTTGCTCCTATCTAGTTGGGTCTCACTCCCAGGGGTAGCAGAGTACCAGACACTACTTGGGGAAGCTTCTAAGGCCTAAGCTTTCTCTTTCCTCTCCCTCTTTCCCCCTCCAGAGCATCTGCGTGGCCTCTGGGGGAGAAAACCTTACACTGACTCATGGTGTTTTCTTCCAATCGGTTGCTTACGCCTGGACCTCATTCTTTTTCTCTCTTCTAGACTTAGACTTTTGAGGCCTTAACACTGTAAGACAATGACTTTTTCTGCCTTCTTAGTTTTTTTTTTTCAGTCCATCTCCTTGAGACAATGAGGCTCTGGCTCTGAAATGGGAGAGGGAACAAGGGACATGAACAGTGGTCGCAGCATTGCGTATGGCCATGACTGGCTGCCAGGGCCGGCGGGTTCGGGGCCCGTGGAGTTGTGGCCGAGTACGTCTACACTTTCAGTCTTACAAGACAAAGAGTTCTGGAGGTTGTCTGCCCAACACCATGACGCACTTAGCACTCCTGAATTTCACACTTAAAAAATGGTGAAGATGGTAAAATTCGCATTATGTCCATTTTCCCACATTAGGAATAAAATGTGTTCACTGCCACAGCAGCACCAACACCAGCAACAATCACCTGTTTTCAATATCTGCCATGAGCCAGACCTTGTGTTAGGGACTCTGCAGACATCACTGAGCTTATTCTTTTGACAACCCTGTTACACTAAGAAACTGTCTTGGTCCTTGCTGGTTGGATGAGGAAATTGAAGCTTACATCTAGAAATCAACTTTCCCAATGTCTCAAAGCTGAGATTTTTTTTCTTTTTTTTAATTGAGAAATTTATTTGTTGAACAATCATACAAATTTTAACAAAATAATATATAATGTATATAGATTCTGAAAATTGGATTTACCCCCAAGAGTGTCCCCCCAATTGCCCACCCTTATCCCTCCCTTCCCCTTCCCACAACATCTCTAAAAAAAGTAGTAGGTTATGTAACATTACATGCTATCTGGATTTAACACCTGATAATAGACCACCTCTCTTAATGGCCAGGGTCTAGTTCCAGCCTCCACAGATGAGTAGAGACATTCGACCCTTGGTTTTCTGGGTTATGCTGATTTCACTCAGCACAATTTCTTCCATAGCCATCCATTTACCTTCAAAGGCTGCAATATCATTGTTTCTAATTGCTGTGTAAAATTCCATGGTATATATGTATCACCAAAGCTGAGATTTTTGGCCCAAGTCTAAGTGACTTCAAAACCAGGATTCATTGATTGATGGTGATTTGTCTATTGTTACAGTTTGGGTGTGAGGTGTTCCCCAAAACTCATGTGTAAGGCAATGCAAAGACGGCTTAGAGGAGCAATGATTGGGTTATGAAAGCCTGAACCCAATCTGTGAATTAATCCCCTTATAAGGATTAACGGAAGGCAGATAGGGTATGGCTGGAGGAGGGAGGCACGGGGGCCACGCCTTTGGGGTATGCATTTCGTATCTGCTACCCAATTGCAATGTCCTGAGCCGCTTTCCTCCACCACTCTCTTCCACCGTGACGCTCTGCCTCCCCTTGAGCCCCAAGGCACGGAGTTGGCCTTCTAAGGACCAAGAACTCTGAAATCATGAGCTCCAAAATACACTTTTCCTCTTCTAAAGTTGTTCTTGTCAGGTTCTTTGGTCACAGCAGTGGAAAAGCTGATTTGAACACTCAAAATGTAGACAATTTCTATTCCTCTTGAACCTGGGACTGATGTCTAGAGATCTCAGGAGGTATCCACCATGTCCAGACACTTCCACTCCTACTGGCAGCAGTTGTGAATTTGCCAAGAGGAAGATCCTCCCCCCCCCAACCTCTTATTCTAATTATGTTGTTTAACAAAGCCCAAAGCCCTGATTTAATACGAGGCCAAAGGAAATTGTTGCATTTATGCAAATTAGATACAGTGCTTTGGGAAGACTCAGCGAAGAACAAAAATTAGGTGTGATAAGGAGATGGACCAGGCAGGGGCAAACCATGCAAATCTGGAGGATTCTTGTACACATTTTGCTTTGTGAGGATCCCTTTCATCTGTTTTAAAGGTGTTGCAGTGCCTTTATAGATTATATGTTATGGCTGTAGTTTATAGAAGAAAGAAAGCATGAAACATCAATCAACACACCCACAGGCCAAGAGGAAGACTTGGCCCCGCAATTAAAATATGGGAAAATAAACGAAGACTTCTGTGATTTAAGTTATCATTTAAAAAATACGATTTTAAAAAGAAAAATAATAATCTACTTTTAGGATCATGTCTTGTCCTAGGCTGTCTTAAAATATTATTGAATGATATAATCCCTGATCCATAAATACTGTCCTATTGACAGAAAGCAAAAATGAAACAAAACAAAACAAAAAAATGGTCCTGGCTGGGAGATAAAACGGCTCAAGTTCAGGCCAGAGAACTTGGACCAGAGGTCCTGGGGCTGGGCCCTTCGGGAGAACTCCCGGGAGCCGGGGCAGTGCTGTGGCTGGAGGGAGGGAAGGAGCGTTTGGAGGAAGGGCGAGGAGATGGGAATGGATGCTGGTCTGATGTGGGTGGTGGATCCAGGCTGAGGGCACGGGTGCCTGGCAGGATGGTTGGCATGAAAGGTGAAGTGGGGGGATTGCGCTAAGCAGGTGTCCCTGTCTGCTTTTAAGGAAGCAGCTGGCGAAAAAAGCAACTTTGTGTTAAGTGGGGTTTGTCATCCAGACAGCATGAAAGGAACCCAAACAGCCCAGTTAGCGAACCCAAGAAAGCACCAACCTCCGCAGCTGCTCATCTCCCAGAGCAGGCAGTCTTTATTAATGCCTACTGTATACCTTGAAAGCTCAAAGGGCGAAGGGATCAACCTCCCTTAGTTCTCTAAATGAAATCCTTTCCTCCCACGGACCTCTAAGGCAGACGTGTGTGTGTGTACAAATCTGCTCATGTGTGTACGTGCGTGTGCACATGCTACCTGGGAACACATTTCCAGAGGAGCCGTGCTCAGCAAAGGTCTCATTTTTCTCCAATATGTGTCTATGAGCCAATAGCACTAATTACTAAAGTAGCAGCTCAACCAGAAGGAACTATAGAACATGAAGTTTGGTTCACTCCTGCATGTGCTACTTCCTCCTGATTTGACTTCTTTTTTTTTTCCACACCAGGGATTGAACCCATGGGCACTTAACCACTGAGCCACATCCCCAGCCCTTTTTATTTTGAGACAGGGTCTCACTAAGAAGCTAAGTTGTCAAGGCTGACCTCAAACTTGCCATCCTCCTGCCTCAGCCTCCCATGTTGCTGGGATCACAGGTGTGCACCACCACGCCTGGCCAGACTTCATTTTTTTACTACAGAATCTCTGTTAGTTGCTCTCTGTAGAAAGAAAACACAAGTGAAACCAACCTGTGATTTAAAATGATTGTCAATGATTGGCTTTCAGAGCCAATGGAGACCCAGGGAACCAGCCTAACATGCCCAGTGGGGTGGTGGGACTCAGGGTGGCTCCTAAAGTCTTGGACTGTCAAAAACACAAAAACAAGAGTCCCCTTCCTCCAGAGGATGCTGCCAGAAACCCACCAGGGTGAGCACACAAAGAGCTTGATGCAATTCAACGGAATCTGGAACTCTTCTAACGAAAACTGGGTTTTCTTATCTTCTCTTCCGTAGAGAGTTCCTGATTAGTAGTTTAGAGCTCGGAGGAATTAGCCATATATCACTTTAAATGTTTATTTTATGTCCAGCTTATTCTAACATTTTTATTCATCTTAATGAGAAGTAATTGGGCTTCCTATTGCAGTGTTTCATTTAAAAAGGGAGAATATTAATAAGGAAGGAAGGCGTGCTAAAATCCATAACTATCTCCGAGGCTTTTACCATGCTTCTAGCTACCCCAGAAGTCACAGTTTTAGATGGAAAATAGTATTTGATGCATTTGAGCCACATCCTTCCTGAGGCTGGCGAGCCTTTTATTGTATGTCATTATGTCTTCTGGGAATCCTGACATTAAAACATATCCTTGGTTCTCACTTAAGCCAATTTTATAGGGCAGAGAAAGAAAAGGCAAACATTTTGCAATGAAAGCACCTTCTCCCATCTGGCAAGATGGCTTTCTGGACTCTATTGTGGCTCATTGTCTAAAAATAGGATGAAGACAAATTGTTATCATTTGCGAAAGCCCATGACAATAATGATAAATGAACAAATTTTTTTGCCCTCTGAAGTCATTGCTTAAGGCTTTCTCTGGGATCAACAACGTTAGACTGGTAAACTTTCCTCATCTGCATCCACAGAAGGCTTACAAATGGCTTTGTAAACAATTTTAGCCAGAGCGTTAATCTCTCCTACAGAACTAGGGCTTCGAGATATATGATTGATTTGCAATTTAAAATGACACGGAAACCCCTGAAACAGATATGAAAGAAACTTTCGGTGAATAATGTTTTAGTTGACAAGAAAAGATAAGGCACATCTTTCATCTGATAGTGGGCTGTTTTTGATAAATATTGTTCATAATGGAGAATTTTGGAATCATTAATGTGTGGATAGAACATTACTACTTTTTGACTAGGACTTCAGAAACCAGTTTCTTTGGGCAGGAGTTGTGTTGTATGCAAAAAAAAAAATTCACTCAGGCATCCATAAAATTATGCTATCATTTGACCTAGGTCCAAACTGGTAAATGACAAGAGTGAACCCCATGGCAGGATCTGCCCTGGGGATTGAATTTCAGCACTGTGAAGCCCACCACGCCCCCAAACCAGGTCAGAACAATTTTGGTGGTGTGATGGATCAATAAAAAGGGGCATGCAATGGAAGTACATATTAAGTTTCCTTTGTTCAGGGGGTGTTCTGTTTCAGCAGCCAAATCACTGTGCCATATTGGGGGTGCTGAATCTTGGGACCTTTGCCTCATAGCCTCCCCTCCGGAGCAGAGGTGGCGAGCTGACCAGCACGCTTGGGTCATCAGCCAAGCTCAGTGCAGAATTTCTTTTCGCAGATCCTTGTCTTCCTCCCGACTGCACTACCGCTTCCTGCTGGGTCATCTTCTTCTCCTTCCATTTGACAACAGCAACACTTCTTTAGTCTGATTGCAGAGTATTGACAAGGCCCATGTGCTGGAGCTTGGGTAGGTCTGGTGCTGGTGTCCCAACATCCACTTCGTGACAGTGTGTTCCTGGCCCCCACGCTGATGCTCCCTGACTGCTCAGCCAGTGGCCGCCCTTTCCCTTCCCTATGAACAAAGCACCTCTGGGTCACTCTCAGTCTAGGGCCTCCCTCCACTGTGAGTGGCAGCCACCTTGCCTCTTCCAACAGCGCTGGACAAGGGCTTAGTTTCTTAGAGGGCTGTGCTGGTCAGAGTGCTCAGAAGCATGATCCTAGCACAACAATAAAAATCATGGCCCAAAGCGTATCAGAGAGCAATGCAACTCAGGCTTCTCCTGGCTGTCAGAGATGCCCAGATGCAAGCCCCGAGCTGTGTACCCAAGGAACATCTTAGCATCATTAAAACGGGTCCATTGATTGAATTGCGTTTTTTTTTAAAACATCCTGTTAGTGGTCAGGAAGACAAGATGCCTACTGTGTGTCAGGAGCTGTTATAGGTGCTGGAAATACAGAGATGAAGCAAACACACGCAGGCCCCTGTCCCCACAGAGCTCACTTTGTGTCCATAGTCACCTTGTTGAAGAATCTAAAACAGGAACCTAACTTACTGCTCTTATCGAAAACCTCGGGCCATCTGTGGTCTGGGTATTCCTTTTGTTCTGCTTCAAAACCTTCCGTGGCTCCCTGGCATTGCAAATTAAATTTGAAACATTTCCCTCTCCTTTTTCGCTGGTGCATTGTGATGGCACACAATGGTGGGATTCCTTGTGACGTATTTTTGCATGCGCAGAGCATGTTTGGGTGAATTTCATTCCCCAGAATCCTCCCTCACCTTTCTTCCTCCCTCCCCCTGAACCTCTTCCTCAACAATTCTGGTCCTTCCTTCTGTTTTCAGGAGCTCCCTTTAAAACTAGCTTCTAGCTTCCACATATGAGAGAGAACATATTGACCCTCGGATCTCTGTGTCTGTCTTCTTTCACTGCACATCTATTCTCCTGCAAATGACATGATTCTGCTCTTCTTTACGGCTGAGTCAAACTCCGTTGTGTATGTATGCTACATTCTCCCTCTCTACTTACCGATGACAGACACCTAGGCTGTTCCATCCCTTGGCTACTCTGCACTGTGCTGCTGTAAATGTGGTGTGTATGTGACGCTGTAGCATGTTGACTTCAATTTTTTTTAAGTACTGTGGAGTGTTGTAGCCGGGTCACGTGGCACTTTCATTCCCAGTCTTTCGGGGAAACCCCAGTCTGCTCTTCACAGTGGCTTACAATCGCAACAGCAGTATATAAATATTCCTTTTTCCCACGTCCTCCCCAGCACCTCTTACTACTTGTGTTCTTGTTGATTTAACTGGAGTGAGATTTTAATTGGATATCAAAGTTTTCTTGGACTCTGTCTGCATTCTCAATTTTATGTTCCATGTGCAGCATATGTTATTAACATGGAGCCCCTGGGTTCCCCCAGAACTGAATTGCACACCAACCACCAAAGTGTCGTTGAGCCCAGCTAAAATCAGTGACAGCTGGTTTGAGGGTAATTGTCTCCCCTTCCAGACATAAGATTGGGCAGGGACTGAACCTTCCTCCTCTGAAGATATCAGTCTGACACTGAGTCCACTGCAGAATCCTTCAAATGGCTATGATTTGGTCACCCTCCCAGAAGCCTAAAAATCAGAAGTCCTTGAGTGGTACAACCCCTATTTTATTATTATTTTCATTATTGTTATTATTATTATTAGTGGTAGCAATAGTACAGGGGATTGAGCCCAGGGTGCTTAACCACTGATCAACATCCCAGCCCTTTTTAAAATTTTTTTATTTGGAGACAGGGTCTCACTATTTGCTTAGAGCCTCGCTAATTTGCTGAGGCTGGCCTCAAACTTGCAATCCTCCTGCCTCAACCTCCCAAGACATTGGAGTTACAGGCATGCAGTATTGCGCTTGGTGTTTTAACCCTTATTTAACCAGTTTCTATGTGATCCTGGAAAGTCAGCTCTATTCTATATCTCACAGGTCTACCACAACCCAAGGGGCTTCATCAAGGATGCTGCCCAGAGGAGCTTGGGCATTCTGTGGGCTTGGAAATGAGGCTCTGACCCCGGGATGTCATGAGTTCATTTATGAACCTTTTGGCATGGGAGGATCAATGACAGTCGAGGTAGCTTCATCCAGAGGATGTAGCCTGGACTTTACTGCCCAATGAGGAGCTGGTGTCATGTGTGGGGTCCACCATGGCCTCCTGTGACCCTTAAGGAAACTGCAGTGACAGAGCTGTGTGTGGATGGATTCAGCCCTCAGAGGGAAACCCAGGTGTCCTTGGGGGCTGTGTCTTTGCCAGGCCAGTGGGCGGTCACCACTGATAGCCATCAGGGTGAGAAACTGCCTGGTTGTTGTCTGGCTTGGTTGACCTGCCCTTCCACAGTGGACTGCTCCAGTGACAGGCTTGGGTACCTGTGTATTCTCATTGCAGAAGTAACAAAGGACATCCAACGCACTGAAAGCCCAGCTCCTTCTTACTGTCCCTTTTAAATAATAAGCAACAGCTCCCCCAGTCCTGCTTTAACACTAAGTGCATGCCATGTAAATTGCCTGGATAACCATATTCATCCCTACCTTATGTTTTCAAGTATCCCAACTTGCTTTAGTTTTATTAATGTATTTCTTTTATCTTTCATCTGAATAGTGTTCTCTATGTAAAGTGACCAAATGTGATTAATGATGAATAGATTAAGATAGGACAGGGTGTTTGAAAAATGACTTAAGGACCGCATGTAAGTCACTGGCTAGAGTCCCAAAATGCAAATTCTGGTTAAGTTAATGACTGGAAAATCATGATAGCCCAACTGCATGAGCTTTTGCATTATTTAAAATTGCTTTATAAACAATAAATAATTAGCATTTTATGTTACAATGAGTTAATTACTTCTTAGTGATTTCTGTATGCATTCCCATCCCGGAATCAAAAGCGTCAGGGATATTGACATGGAATGCCTCTCCTGATGCCCCACCATCCAGCCTCTGTAAGTTAGCGCTCCACTTTGCAAATCGGGCGGGAGTGTTCATGTCCCATTAGAGGTCGGCACTTTATTAAAACGTCCGGAATAATCTAGTTTGCAGGAGGCTTCTTGCCCTAAAAGAGTGCGTGCGTTCTCCTGGATGGGGCTTGAGGAAGGGAAATTGTTTTTATGCCTGCGCCCGCCTTCCCCTGACAAACGAGTCTTATCATCTGAGAGGCTCTGCGCTCTTACTCACCCTCTCAGGAGCTGGGGAGCTTTATGAAAAATAAATTAATAATGCATACTAAATTATATCTGCATGAGACATTTAGGTGTGTATTGCAGTCCTCAAAGATGATTAGATTTACGTTTTGTTCAAGGGGACTTGTCGCCTGGTCTCACTGATGCTTCTTGAACCGTAGGTCTGCTGGTGTGGCTCCTATGCAGTGCTGGCTGCCCTGCGTGGTCACCTGAGCTGCAAGGACCAGCTATAGGCTGCCGGGTGCAGCATTGTGGCCAATTGCCCCCAGCATAATGGAACCCAACTCAAACATCCAATAAGGTCCTTTTGGCCAAAGATCTCCAAATCAAAGGTCTGGTGAAGAAATCAGGAAGCCAGCGGCATCTGCAGATCACAGACATCCTGTGGTCAGCAAAGGGACCCCAGGTCCATCGGCCTGCAGCGTGTGATGTAGGATTCCGGAGCATCACACCCCTGGTGCTTAAACTGAGGGGGAAGAGCCACCTTTCAAAGTTGTTTCCTTGTTCTGTTTGGTTAAACCACAAAGAAGAGAGAAATATAGTAGCATCGATTGTGAAATCCTGGCGCCTGTTCCACGGTGTCCGCACACGAAACACGCTGCTTTTGTAGCAGGAGGAGAGTCGGTATTTATCAGGGTTCAGAGCCAGTTCAGCCACACACTTGACAAATTATTTGTGGAATTGTTGTATTCATAGTCACTTAAATAAGAATCTGTCAACACGAAGGCTGAGCTTTGTTGCAGCGGGTCCCCTGGTTTTTCCTGCACACCCAGAGAATGATGGATTGGAAGTAATGCAAATTCACTACCATTTTATATTCTAGTGCCTTCCTCAGAGACAGGGAACATAGCTCAGGATCATCTTGTAAAAGGCCGTAACTGTAAAGGCCTGCTCCTGTGTTGGAAGTCTTCCCTTTCCTTCTTCCTTCTTCTTCTCCTCCCTCCCCCAAATGGAACTTCAGAACACGGAAATTGAATTCAAATATTTTGCTCACGTCCCGTTGTGTGCAGTGCCCTTCATAGCAGGAGCACATGCTGGTGTTTCAAGCTAACGGGCAACAGTGTCAGCCGTGCTATGGGTGAAATCAGTTGGTGAAGATAGTTATTTGGTTTAATGGCAACTTAAAAGTTAATACCCCTTAGCAGGATGTTAAGTCTTAACTCTTGATGGGGAAAGTAGGGCCAGAGAGGTCCAGAGGGGCAGTGGTGTGGGGCTGGGTGAATTCCCTGTGTCCCATGGGGCTCCCTGGGCTTGGGAAGCTAGGGCTTTCTTCCCACTCTGACGCGCGGCTGTGTGCGGCTCTCATTTCCTGTTCGTGATGTGGGGAGAGGTGGGGCTTTCTAGGCCTGCTTTCCCAGGACTGTAAGGCTGGAAGAAGCATCATCAGCTTCTGGGGTTCTCTAAGAGCTGCTTTGGGCCTTGCAGGAGACTCCAGGTCTGGTCAGTGGAGCAGAGCCCATGACTTGTGACTCTGTTGTCTGGACAATTGCCCTTCTCCTATGCGGCAGAACACTGGGGATAGATTTAGACCACAGAGCTCTCCTGGGAATCAGCTTTCTTCAGAAAAGCTATAGGAGAGTTCTGGTATCTTCTGACTAAAAAAAAATGCAGCCTGGGAATTCAGCCTCAGCTCTGATAGCATTTCCATGTGAACTTGAATGTGACCTTCAACTTCTCTGAGCCTTAGCAGAACCAGGAACTAACCCAGCTGCTTTCAGAGGCTGTATTAATCCATATTGTGTTGCTGTAACAAAATACATGAGACTGTACTTTATAAAGAAAAGAGGTTTCTTCTAACTCACAGTTTTGGAGAATCAAGAGCATGGTACCAACATGTACTTGACTCTTGTGGGACCTTCTGGCTATATCACAGCATGGTAGATGGCATCAAGGTGCGAGTTTATTCAATAGGAAGAAATTAGATGGTGAGACAGGAAGTCAAAGGGATTCAGGGCCCAGGCTTGATGGGATTTTTTTTGTTTTTTGTTTTTGTTTTTTATTTTTTTAACAACCCACTCTCACGGGAACTAACTGGGGTCCTGTGACTAAGAATTATGTTACTGCCTTCTGTTTGCAGTGTCCCAGTGATCTAACCACCTTCCACTTGGCCTTACCTCCTGCATCACCACCCTGGGGACCAAACTTCCAGTGCATGAATCTCTGGGGTCACACTCAGATCATATCTAAATTGTGTTAGTCAGCTTTCAATCACTGTGACAAAAATGCCTGAAAAAATCAGCTTAATAAAGCAAAATGTTTATTATGGCTCATGGTTCCAGATGTTTCAGTCCATGGTCACTTGGTGCTGTTGCTTTGGGCTTACAGTGGGTCTGTACATCATGGCAGGCACATGTGGCAGAGGAAATCTATTCACCTCCTGATGGCCAGGAAGCAGAGAGATGGTGGGTCCAGGTCCTGATATCCTCTTCCAGGTCAAATCACTGATGACCTAACTTCTTCCACAGGGTCCACCTTCTAAGAGTCCCACCTCCTCTCGATAGCACCAGACTGAGGGCCAAGCCTTTGGGGGATCCAGATTCAAACTGCAGCACAAACCCTAGCATTGCCCTTTGCTGCACTGATACCAGACTAACTCAGGAGCAGCCACTAGAGACCATCTGCACACAGAAGGCCCAGAAAAGAGGAAGAATCTCTCTCCCTGCCGTTTCCCTCTCGTGAGGAGCCTTGCAAAGACTCCTGCTGCCTGCAGACATATTCTCTGCCCCAGTGATTTGCAAGGGGGAATCGTACACGGGTGGCTCCCATTCTTAAAAACTGCTGGAAAGCAATAAGAAAAAAAGAGAGAGAGAGAAAAACTCAATGTAAAAATAAAATCCCACGTTATATAACACGTCCCCTCAATACCACTGAAAAATATATATAATATTTTGAAATCACTGACTAATTATTTCTAATCATTCCATAATAATTTATGGAGACACTTGCTCCTTTGGATGTGTTCCTGTTTTGATCTAAATGTATTCCCGAACACGCTGTCAAACCTCTCAGTTTGGCAACTGATTTGGTTTTGCTGAATTTCCTTCGTGTGTCCAGATCTCTTGCCAATGAGGCTGTGGAACATATTTTGACAGCTTTGTCGCTAAGTTTGTTGCTACTTGTGTCTGGAACGGGTATCAAATTTCAGAGATTAATCTGTTTGTTTCTTCCCTGTTCTCGCGGTTTGGAGAATGCGATTGGTTTTCTGGAGCTGCTCCCGTCCACGAGAAGGAGTCACCTTTGCTTGAAGGACCAGTCATCCAGCTGTGGGGGACTAATTGTAGGGGGTGCGTCTCAGAACCACCTGTGCTTGGAAGTCTCACGCTGGGAGCCAGGAGCCAAAGGGGGCCATTCTGAATCCCACGGAAAGCCACAGGCTGGAATTTCACCTGAACATTGGCACTGAACTGGGTGTGACTGCCCCCCAAACTATTTTTTTTTTCAGATGCTACACTTTACATGGAGATCGGATGGGTAATAAAGTTGAGGCAGAACAGAGAATTGTGATTTCAGTTCACTTCCTGCGTTTCATCCTGGTCTTACCTGAGTACCACTGTTCTTTGAACCTCAGAACCTTCTAGCAGAATGGCTCTCAGAGTGTGCTGTGTCCAGACTCTGAGTGTTGCTTCCTTGTCCAGCAACATCAACATCCCCTGGAAACTTAGTCAAAATGCAGATTTCTAAACTCTCTCTCTCACCTGTCCCTTTCTTGAATGTACTGGATCAGAAACACCGGAGCTCTGGGGGGTGCAGGACCTGTGGTATATATGTGTGTGTGTGTATATATATATATATATATCCATCCCATGGAGTTCCACTCAGCAATGAGAAACAGTGAAATTGCAGCCTCTGAAGGTAAAATGATGGCGATGGAAGAAATCATGCTGAGCAAAGTTAGCCAAACCCAGAGAGCCAAGGGTCGAATGTTTTTACTCATTTGTGGAGGCTGGAGCTAAACCCAGGCATGTGTGAAAGGTAGTCAGCCTCATGTACTAGACCCAGCAAAGGCGTAGCAACACATACTCTAGAGCAATCATAGACATGTATGGGGGGAGGAGGAGGTGGAGGAGGGGTGAAGGAGGGAGAATAGGGTGGGATCTAGGGATAATTCTGGTTTAAGAATACATGCATATCATATTGCTTACTTTATATGCATTTATGATTGTACAATAACTCAACTCCTTAATAAAAAAAATTTAAAAAAATAAGCCTCTTAGGTAATTCTGATTCAGACCAAGGTTTGAAATCACTCAACTAATTTGTCGTTGTCTCATCAAATGTCTTGAATGTTTTTTTTTTTTTATCTTGGATTCCTGCAGCCTGTTTACATTGTGTGCTGTCTCTGTTCGCTAATAACTGTCCTAAATCCACTCATTAAAACAAAGAGGTGTTGATGGAGGTGCTGACATTCATGGGCAAGTCACCGTGCTGGCTGTGAGGAGCCAAAGGGGAGCAAGATGCCCGTCATTGTACCTCAAGGACGGGTTTAATGGAGCAGAGAACAAAAGTGCATAGGCATTATGGTCCTGTAAGGCAAGCCCCGGGTGAGCAGGACGCAGAGATGGGTTCCTCTACTAGGCCAATAGGATGGCGCAGGGCGAGAGGAGCACCTAGGCGGGGAGCTGTGCTCTGGTGAAGCAGAGAAAGCAGAGGTCCAGGGTGGAGAGACCAGCCTGGGCGGTGGCCTGACGCAGAAACAACCTGGAGCAGCCTTCAGGAACACACAGCTCATTCAGCGTGGCCGATGGAAGAGTGAATAGAGGAGAAGACAGGAAGGCAGAGAAGAAGGGGCATCAGCACACGGGTCCAGCTGGTTTGGGAACCAGTGACGATTTTAAGCAAGGGTGACAGAAATAGATTCACACCTGAGGACCTATGTGGTAGCTACAATGTGAAGAATGGCTTGGAAGGATCCTAGTTGGGGGCAAGGAGAGAGACAAAGGTTTGCTTGTATCTGTTCATTTCATTGGCGATAGCCACTAAACTCCCACAGAGACAACTCAGCCTGAGAATCAAGCCACCAGACGCGGGGCAGATGCAGCAGGTTTAGTTTCCAGTGCTGGCTCTGGGACGTCCTAGTCGTGGAGCCTCGGACAAGGTCCCTCCATACCTCATTCTCCTCATGTGTAAATAATGGTACTATTAACCAGAGGATTATTATGTGAGATTATGCCCATAGGACATTTATCACAAGTGCTCGCACTTCGGCATTCAAGGCAAGGAACATAATATTGCTGCTATTGTTTTTATGATTATTGGTTATCAGAATTTTATCGAGTGTTGAGGCTACGGTGGTGAATAAGACAGATGTGGTTGCATGTATGTGGCATTTGTAAGCTAGCAAAGATGGCTTAGACTATGCCCATGCCTCAGGGATGGGGAGAAGGCCAGCTCGGTGACTATTAAGAGCATCATGAAGGATGAGGTGGGATAGGGGTGCTGGACAGGAAGAAGGTGGGGTGTCTCCCAGCTTTGCTTCCTTCCCTAAAAATGGAAATGAAGAAGAGGAGGAAGAGAAGTTTTCAAGTAGAAAGAGACAAACTGCCCTTTGCATCTGTTTCTGTGACAGTTGCATGGGGAAATGCCCATCAGAAGTCAGATTTCCAGGATCGGGGCATACTCCAGTGGTCTGGACTTCATGGCATGTGATTCCAAGCCCTTCCAGTGTCCAAGTCCCATGCAAAGAAATCAACATGTTTCTGTGCTCTTCCCGGGACTGTCCATCAGAGTATCTCTCCTTGTCTTGAGAATTTGTCTCTGTTGGCCTTAATTACATTTTGTTGGACACATGTGCCCTGTGTCTGGGAGCTCCTTTCTGTCACCTGGGGTTGGTTTCCTATTGGGGTTCCTATTTACAGGTAGCCCACTGAGATGATCTCTGCTCCTCTTATGTCCCATGGAACTCTGGAGCTATAGGACAAGGAACCCTGAGGTACACTTGAACTTCCCCTACAGTTTCCTGGGCAATAGCAAACATTCTTAAACCCTCAGTGATGGAAAATTCATAATGTCTACCTAAACAAAAGCTTCCATCTCTGGGAAAGTCCTTCCTCACTCTTATTGAACACAAATCCATCCCCCCATATCTTCCATCAAATATCCATTTTTGCCTTTTTGAATCAATGGGACAAGACTGATGACCTTGTGACCATCCTTCTAATACTGGGTGGTGAAGACAAGGAAACTGAAGGGAATGGAGGAGTAGCGAAGGTTCCAGACATGTGAGAGGGGAGGTGGGTTCCGTCTCATTTGTATTTTCAGGTCTTGCTAGTGCCTCGGCTCTTTCATATACCTTCCTTCACTGCTCCCACATTCCTCCCCCTCCCCCTCCTCCGAGTGCCTCTATCATCATACGAAATCATTTTGTATTTAATTCATTGCCAGTTGTCTCAGTTCATTTTCTGTTGCTATAATAGAACACCCAAGACTGGATAACTTATAAAGTAAAAGGTTTATTTTGGCTCACAGGACCAGAGTTTCGAGAACATGATGTTGGCATCTGTTTGGCTTCTGGTGAGGGCCCCATGGTGGAAGTGGCAGGCAGAAGCAGGCACATGCAAAGAGACAAATTCACAGGGTGCACTTGATTGTGAAAACTCAGTCTTATGGTAGCTGAATGAGAGTGAACACTCATTCACTCCCAGAAGACAGCATTAATCCAATCACTAGGTCTCTGCCTCCATGCTCCCTAATGTCTCAAACATCCTACCACCCATCAAAACTGCTAGAACGGCAAATAAATTTCAACATGAGTTTTGGTGTGGACAAATAGCACCAATATTAACACTTGTCTCTCCAAATAGAAAATAACATATTACGAATTATATGAATTCTCTGTCATTGTGCCTGGGGTGTGAAATTCTATGGAGTGATCAATAAATATTTGTTGATGGATTGTCATCTTTTCCCTCCAGGAATACTGGGGCAAGATGGCATCAGTTTGAAGTGCGATGCTTATAAATTGCAATTAGACATTTTGTCCTTCTAAGGGGATGGGACCTGGCATGGGATCTGGCCAGAGGTAAAAACTTCATACTGATTGATATCTCTTAGGAAGAAGCATTCAGGAGCAAGGGCCCTTGTACCTCACAAACCAGAGCTAGAGAAGTTTGGAAAAGCTTCCTTGGTCAATTGCAGTACCCACTTCCAAGTTAGCCATTGTTGCTCCAGAGATTTCTAGATAGATGTGTGTACATGGTCCTCAAAGGATATGAGGGTCTGAGAAAAGAATTCTTTACTGAGGGAGATAAAGAACTAACACGGATGACTGAGAAGGTAATCATAGGATTCAAGTCTAAAACTACTTACTGAATACCTATTACATTCCAGGGCCTTGGGACTGTTCATCTGGTTGAAAAGCATTCAGTGGGGGCTGAAGCCATGGCTCAGTGGTTACAGCACTTGCCTGGCATGCATGAGGACACGGATTCGAACCCCAGCACCACGTACACAACGAAGCGTTGGAGCAGCGAAAGCCACGTGCAAAGCTAAATAAATATTGATTCTCTCTCTCTCACTGTCCTCTCTTTAAAAAAAAAAAAAAGCATTCAGTGAAGGTCCACCCGGTCAAAATACTTCTCCTTGTGTCTATCCTTGTCAGGGCACTATTCCTAAAGGACACTTTGGGGAATCAGGAGTCCAGATGGCCCTTCTCCTTTAGGACCTTCCAGGTACTCATAGCTCACAGCCTGGTGTGCAGGGCCCTAGAGAATGGGACACACAAAGGGTGTGTCCAACAGAGGGTGGGGAAGGCTCTGGGGGATAAAATGCTCAACAGCTTGGAGGGAAGCAGAGAAGGGGGTGAAAGCCTCTAGCACAGATCAGCGGGGAGCGTCTGGACGCTTCGGGTGTCATCCGGGCTGACTGGAGTTTTGCCATGTCACAAGCCAAGCGTCCTCGAATACAGCTGAGACCAGAGTGCATAGCTGCATGGAGACAGCCCAGGACCCTAAAAAGATGGAAACCCCTGAGGACTCAAAGACCATCTTCCCCAAGAGCTACAGACTTAGATACCTTCAGGGGCAGATAGGTGACAGGAAGCAATTAAGGGGGCAGACTGAGAGACATTAGGAAGTAGAAAACACCCACCCATCCAAAGGGTTCAGCCTTGGCTCAGATCCAAACGTCAAGGGGCCCGTGGAGCCATACATTCCCATTCTCCACCAGAAACCTGGAAACTAGAGTTTATATGCAAACTCCATGCTTTTAAGCAGACAGTCCACAGAGACCTTATTTTTGGGGAAGTCAATTGGACTCAGGTCCCTCTGATGTGGATGCTCTCAGGTGACCTGAGGCCCTGCAGAGGGCTATGTTGTGGTTCCTTCTCTTCTTCTCTCTCTATGCAGTCTCCATTCTGATATCCAGCTGGAGCTGGGTATGGGTGACAGGTTTCATTGCCAGCCCCAGGCCCCTGGAGATTGGTGAATGTTAAAGCCATTAAGGACCAAAACTTGGCCGCGGATGGGCCAGGGTGAGAAGAGCAGGGATGGCTTGAGCCCAGGCTGCTGCACAGCGGAAGGTAGCCTTGACCCCTTTTGGATGCCTGTGACCAGTATGGGTCAGAGCCCCCTCTTCCTGGTTGCTGCCCACTTGGGGGGGTGTCTTCCTAAAGCTTTCCCTTTGCCAGGCCGGGGAGGCCACTTATATGCTATACAAAGTGTAATAATGTCATTGGCTTCCCCCTGGTTTCCTGTTGATTGACTTTTATAGCTTGCAAACATTATGCTGGATTGGTAAATTGCAATAAATTTAATCAAGAATTATTTTATTCAGCCTGCTAATGAGGAATAATAGCGTATGTATCAATTAGACCTGTCAATTTGCGTGAAGAAATAGATTTACAAAGGGATAGTAAGCAAAAAAAAAAGATATCATTGGTATCAATTCACTTCATTATTTTTAATTTGCTGTGAATATTGAGTGTTTCTAACATAAAATCATTCCTCAATTAAAATAAAACAGCTGTACTGCTTTCGGCTCCTCATCCCTTGTTTTTGCTTACAGATTAGCAGTTGTCATTGGTTTCAGTCTGTTGTCATCTCATTAATTTGCACCCATAAATGGGTAAAAACGTATTCTCAACTGTCAGTGAAAAACGTAACAGAGCAAAATGGTTTTCTTGTGTTTTGGGGAAACAGCAGGGTTACTGCAGAAACAAAGAGGAGGAGCACATTTGGGTGGACCCCCTGGAACGCCAGGCCCTGCCTTGACCAGTTGGGACTCTGTCATTCTCCAAGCTGGGTCTTCCCAGGACCCTTCACTGTGTATTTTTATTATTTGCGAAAATGACCTTAAGCATTGCCTCCTTTTTCCTCCTTCTCTCTTTCTTTCCAATGTGACTTTGCCATTCTTTCCATCAGGAAAGGCATTTTTTTTCCTCTACCTTAAGCTTCTGATCTGGTCACTGGACTTCTCTGATCAATGAAATATAGCAAAGACCATGTGCACTTCTGAGTGTGGATTTATGCATGTTTCCCTTAGAACTTTATAAACCCCATATCAACAAGCTCAGGCCAGCCTGCTAGAGGACACTCGACTGTGTCGAGTGAAACATGAACCATAGCTGAGGTTATCTTAGACAAGTCCACTTTTGGAAATTCTAAAGACTTTGAAACCGACTGTAGACACATTGGGGAGCTTAGCCGAGTGCAGAAGAATGGCCCAGCTGAGCCAAGCACAAACTGCTGGCTTACAGACACTGAGTTAGGAAACTGGTTCTTATTTAAGTCTCAATATTTGGGGGTGTTTGTTATGCAGCAACAACTAACTGATATATACACACTATTTCAGAATAGTCTGGAGGTATAGATGTTGCATGTGGAAGACAGATTTTTGTCAGAGAGACTCAGGGCATAACTGGGAACACCCAAGGATATTGTTTTCTTACAGTAGTTCTTGAAGCCTGTGAGAATGTATGAATCCATGCATACCTGCAGATAGGTCACTTGTATAGTTTTATATGAAAGTACCTGTGAGTCTTTACATATTTGCAAATAAGTATGTGCATGAATGTTTAGATATTATCCTGACAATGTTAACAATAAGTACCCCTCTGTGAAATGCAAAAAAAAAATGATAAGGGAGGCAGAGGGGGTGTCCTCCTCTTCCCCAACTTTGCTTCATGCCTGTGTATCTGCCTTAGTCCTTTCAGACTGGTATCACAAATTACCATAGCCTGAGGTTCTTAAGCAACATTGTGGAGGTTTCCATCATGGGGGCTACACAGTCCAAGATCAAGGCACTGGGCCACTTCCTGGTTCATAGCAGCCTTCTTCTTGTACCTTCACACAGAGGCAAGCACAGAGATTTGCTATCTCCTGCCCTTTTTACAAGGTGATAACCTCATCAGGAGGCCTCCAAACTCATGACCTAATTTAACCAAGATTAATTCCTAAAGGCTCCACCTCCAAAAACCATCCCTTTTTTTGTTTTGTTTTGTTTTTTTTTGTTTTCTTTTTTTAATTTATTTTTGAGCAACCTTACAAGATTTTAACAAAACAATATAAAATGTGTATAAGATGTGTATATATTCTGGACATTAACCATCCCTTTTTAAGGTAGAATTTTTTTTAAAGAGAGGGACAGTGAGAGAGAGAGAGAGAGAGAGAGAGAGAATCAATTTTTACTTAGTTTTTCATGTGGCTTTCATTGCTCTGACACTTAGTTGTGCTGTAACCACCAAGCCACCACTCCAGCCCCTTGAAGGTAGGATTTCAATATAAGATTTTGGAGAGGACACAAAAATTTAGTCCATAAAAATACCGAAGTGGATTACTTACACATTTCGCCTAACTTCCACATTTCAGCAAACTCCTGGATTAATTCCAGGGCTCAGGATAAATCACACGGGTGTTACACCTGGAAGCAAGCTATGGCAGCGGCAGTGGTGGGTCTCAACATGTGGCAGCCATGGTCAAGACCTGCAGCCACCCCAACCTGACTTTGGCAAGAATTTATTTAGTTTCTGCAACAACCCCAGAATCCTCATCACGGGAGAGGAGGTTAGGCAGAATGAGAAACAGCATGATCAGGGTCATCCAGGGGATTGGAGGCATACTCAGGCAAATGACCAAGGTCTCAGATCCCTACTCCAGCTTTTCTTCTACACCATCAAGTTGCGTTCAGGGTCTACCCTGGTTTTCAGGTGCTGGCTTGAGCTCTAGTCCTCTCTACTGATAAGAAATCTCAAGATTCTCAGAAGAGAAACTTACATCTAACTACCACACACAGAAAGAGAAGGCAGTCCTGGCCCTGGTGAGGGTGCTGGGTGAGGTTCAGGCTGACCTGTCCACAGCCTGCTTCTGCAGGCATTGCCGCAGAAGCCAAGTGGTCGTGGGTGTGTAAAGGCTGCCTGCTGCTCATTCCAACCCAGATGGCACACTGGCCATAAACCTTGTGCTACTGTGCACCTGACTCTGTGCTGAGCTCTTCACAGGTATTTAAATCATAAAAGAACATAGGAGGTAGATGTTATCAGCTTGATTTTGCAAAGGAGGAGACTACAGCCCAAAGACATTAAATGATTTGTTCTGTTCAAGGACACAGTCACTAAGAGGGGGAGTTGGGAAAAGACCTAACAACAAAGTTCATGACTTAAATACTCCATGGCTATCAAGGGCTCTCCAGAGTGCGCTAACATGTCTTCATCTTCTGGAACCTTTGACTGAGAACTGGGCATGAGAAGAAAAGCTCTTAGAGATGGGAGCATCCCGGTCCCTGTGACTTTGGGTGAACATTAATTTTCTCAATGACTCCCCTCCAGTCAGAGTGGAGGCAACTCATCCAAACCAAGAGGACCCAGAAAAGAAGGAAGAGGTAGGTGCTTGGGGAAGCACCTTGCATGTTCAATGACCAGGAAAGGTACAAATGGAATCTGGACCACATTTTCCCACCTTATCCCCCTCCTCCCAGTAAATCTGCTAGGCTTTCGTTAAACTTGCTAGGCAGGAATCTTCAGACCATCTTTTGCTCATCCTTGGAGGATCCTGGAGGGCCTCCTGCCAAGATCTTCATGAACAATCTGCACACCACGGTCCTGTAGGTCCCATGTCAGAATGTGAAGCACAATGAACTGGTTTGGAACCCATACATTGCTCCCACACGTTGAGTAATGTTCATTGACATGATGACCTTATGTTTACTGATGTTCTTTCTCTTGATGCATCCCAGAAAGACTTTTGAGCTATTTGGCAGATCCCCTCCAACCTGCGCTTGCATCTCAGGAGCAAAGTCTTCAGCTATTTTAGCTCTTCAGGGTGGTCATGCTGCCTATGGACAGAGATACGTTCTCTCTTCGTGGGCACTGCCAGGCATCTAATTGGCCATGGACGTCTGAATCCTCAGTGGCCCTGAAATGGCAGATAACCCAGAGCCTGGTGCATGAAGGGAGGGAGCTCTTGTTCAACCTCCACTTGTGTCTATTTACAGCAGCAAAAATAGTCACAGCACTGTCACGTGGATTTTGAGCTGCCCACCTATTCACTATCCCACTATCCCACACTATCTGTCATGCACTGTGGATTAATGGCTGACTAAATCCTATAATTATCACAATAATATTGCATTGTGATTTTTTGTGTTAAAGATGTTAATTTGTAAAATGTAAGTATTTGAAAGTATACCATAATTTATAAACTTTGTCTCGCTATTTCTGAGGTTTGGGCTACCTGTAAAGTCATAAAAAACTACAAGAGTCTTGGAGCTGCCTTAAAGAGATGATATAACTTCTGAACCTATATTTTGCCATCCGAAATGGGAATGATACTTCCTTCCAGCTCTTCAGCTGTATGAAGGAATTGTAGAGCTGCGCTGGGAGGAGCTTTGGGGGTAAAAATTGTTCTGCTCCAGCTTTGGTTCCTGTCATTGATCCAGTGGTTGCACGTCCTTGGGCCCATCCTCGTCTGGGCATTGAGGAGGTCAGAGCCCAGTCAGTACTTGAATGTGAATGTGCTTATCACGACCAAGTTTCCTTCCTTCAGGGCCTTGGTCAGTCCCAAGGAGTGAGGATTGTCCATGGGATTAGGCCATGGCAACGGAGCCTCCTATCCCCTGATTTCCCAGCAAACGGGGCAGCTTCCCTAATGTATTCTCTCTCTCTCAAGCTGCTCTCTGTCTGGAATGGAGATTGAATGAGATCATAGCCCATGTTGTCATGCATGCAGAGTTTTTAAATTCATAGTTTATTTCTACACGTGAATATCAGACATTGGCTATGGCACTCAGTCTCTGAGGGAGGTGAAAGGTTCTATGAGTAAGACTTGATCAATACCTGAACTGATCACCTCCTGCCTGCCTTGGGAAACTTGTCTCCCCTGGTAGGGGCATCAGTTGCCCACAAGGCCAGGAGCAAGACAAACACCAAGAGTAAACTATCCACACATCTGCCTCTGACTCTTTCAGAGCAGGAGAAAAATCGTTGCTTTCAAAATGACGCCATCACTTTAGAGGGATGCAGTCTTTCGTTGGGTTGGAAATAGACTATAAGCATTTTGCAAACAGAGATGAAAATATTAGAATGAATTCACTTGGTGTCAAGGCTCTGAATAAGAATTTAGAATTCAGCAGCATAGATCTGTTTGAGGGCTCTGTATTTATTAGCCACTGGGCTTTTGGGCTGCTATCTCTTTGGTCCCCTGGGATGTCTGATCTGGGGTTGAATATCTTTCCTGCTCAAGTGGAAAGTTAGAAATGGAAAAGTGGGTGAGCTTAGACTTGGTACATAGCCAATCCTGGTAATTTAGGAACCAAAACTCTACTCTTCGTGGAGCTATCAGCTCTCAATATTGTGGAAGAAGCTTTTCTATCCCAGACAAATGAGAAATGAACACTCCCTCTTAATGGTGGGTAATAACTCAACATCATTCTCTGAAGATCTATGGGCCAGCCCCCTGCCAGTCTCCCTTAGAAAATGCTGACATGTGGATGTTTTATCTTCTGCCCCCTCCTTCTCTAGCACATGTTAATAAAAGTTCTATATAAAACAGAGTGATAAAGGAGATTAATCCTTTTATTTCTTACACGTGCCAAACTCCATCTTTTCATCTTGAACTACTCAGTTGGAGTGTCTGCACCACCTGAATTAATTAACCTCATCCTTGTTGCCTCTCCAATCCATCTGCATGGTCATAAACAAGACCTCTGCTTCTTAAATTGGCAATCTTCCTTACAAACAAACCCAGAGGCTTTGACTACCTGGAAAATGGAAGAATAGGTATGTGCCCATAGAGCCAGATTTTTTTTTCTTTTTTAGCATTTCCCCCCCAAAGAAAGTGACTCACGTTTCTCTGACAAACAAATCTGGATCTTGGTGACCTTAGACTAAGATCTTGGCATTTATCTTGGCAATACCATACCCGAATTTGAAGTGTCTTTTTCTAAGAGGCAGCAAAATTAATAGAAATTCTTTCTGGCTCTATTGCTAGGATGAGATGAATATTGCTTGGGGTACAATTTTGCTTATTCTCATCTGATTTTCAGGATGTTGGTCTGCTTTCTTCATTTTGGACATTTCTAAAAACTCATTGGGCAATCTCCTTCCAGATGGGGAGATGGAGCTGGGCCCGCTAAGGTGAGGTGAGGATGAATTTCTCCAGCTCAGAGCTTTGATGGTCCATCTGTGCTCAGGCTTGGGAAGGATGCTGCATGCTGGAGAGACTTGCCAGGAGCTCGTCGTGTCCTCGGGAGGAAATACAATCATTGGACCTCAGTAGACCCAGAACTGAATTCTCGACACCAGTCCCAGAGACACCACATTTCACGTCACCTGTGCCAGTGCCTGCTTTCAAGTTGTTGCTCCAAATGCAGACCACCTATCTCCCAACAGAGCATGGGGCACTAGGATCACCACAGCTTTTGTGATTGTGACCCAGGTCCTTTCTCCTTTTGCATCACTAGAAAAATCAGTCACTTTTAAGAGTTCAATTTTATTGAGTAACTGCTATGCTTCAGGTGCTGTATATCATTCCAGGTGCTTTCTAGAGGCATTTACAAACAGTATGAAGTTGGTACTTTAGGAATTACCATATTTTAAGAGAAAGAAACAGCTTTAGGGAAGCTGTGATAAATGGATATGGTGGAGGAATGGGTGACTAGCTGATAAAGCCCCAGGCCGTGGCAGACGCTATGGTCTGTTGACCAGAGGTGTCCAACATGTCTCAGCCAAATGTACGGTTGGAAAGAAAGAAATCAGGTCATCAAAATCATCAGATCCTAGGTTTACAGTTGCTTTTATTTGTGGTGATATTAAAATGAAAGTTGTATTTACTGGTGTAAACCCGCTCTGTGGTTCAAAGGTGGGTATTTATCTTGAAAACTGAAACCCAAAGACATTTGGGCAAGTCTAGCAAATTGATGGTGAGACTCATAGGAGCACGCTTGAGCTGACCCACATGTGTGGGCAGAAGATGGATATTGGGGACTCAAAAAAGAGGATTCTATAGGACAGAAAGGAGATTTTTTTCCACTCCATGTCCTGTGGCAGGAATGCAACAGATTGAAGTTCAAGAAGCTGTTTCCATGGGCAACAGTGAGGAATATAGGAGCACAAATAGCATGGTCCCTACGCTGGGAAGAAATTGAGCAAGAGTGCCGCAGGGTTGGAGGGGGACCTTCTCCCCCATGGCAGCCTGTGAGCACCATGGAGGTGCAGGGCAGCCTCAAAGCAATGACGTCTGGTGAACATGTGGGTGCACTGGTGTACTAGACGGAACGTCACCTGTGACACATTTGTGTAGCTACCAGGAGAACCCACCAAGGACAAGCAAAGACATTAGAGGAGATCTCAGAAGCTCCAGTTATTTCCTCTTTTAAGCCACATGCTTAAAAAAGGCCACACCATGTGTAAGTGGTGAAGGACCAAAGTGGTGTTGAAGACAACACTATTTGAGACTCAGGGAGCCACCAGGCAGGACCCAGGAAACAAATTCGTGCAGTACAGAGACTACCAGTACAAACGGCATGGCCAGACTGTTGGGACTGAAGTCCTCCCTCTGCCACTTACAGGGTAACCGGGGACAAACTACTGAGCTCCCCCACATTTGTGGACACATTGCTGATACTTCACCCAGCAGGGACATTGTAGGAATGAAATGTCTTTATCTCTTAGAATGTATGGTACACCGTAAATACTGTGCATGCTGACTACAAGTATTATTATTTTTTATAGATTTTTTTAAAGAGAGAGGGACAGAGAGAGAGAATCAAAATATTTAGTTTTTCATGTGACTTTCGTTGCTCTGAGACTTTGCTGTGTACGTGGTGCTGGATTTTGAACTCGTGTACTTGCGCTTGCCAGGCAAGCATCATAACCGCTGAGCCACTGTTCCAGCCCTTAAGTATTATTATTTTAAAAAATTATTTATGTGGTGCTGGGGATGGAACCTAGGGCCTTGTGCATGTGAGGCAATTGCTGCACTACTGAACTCCACATCTAGCTCCTATTTTTATTACAAAGAAGAAAATCCAGGCTGGAGCGGTGGCTCAGCAGTTACAGCACTCGCCTGGCATGCGCAAGTACGCGTGTTCAAACCCTAGCAACACATACACAACGAAGTCTCAGAGCAACGAAAACCATGTGAAAAACTAAATAAAAAAATAAAAATTGATTCTCTCTGTCTTTCACACTGTCCCCTCTTTCTTAAAGAAGAAGAAGAAGAAGAAAATCCAAAGTTGAGAGGCTACGTAGGCAGTACCAAAGCTCATACCTACACATGCTCATCTCTTCAGAAAGATCTGATTAAGTTTATGTAACTTGAACTCGTTAGCAAATCATACCTTTGAGCCCAGCAACCTCTGTGGCCACCCTGACCAAGCTTAGTCAGTGAGAAACAGACCTAAAATATCTGTAACTAAATCAGCAGAGATTATATAGCAAATAATAGCTTTGCGAAATAATGACTTTTCTGAAAATATTTTAATAGCTGAAGAATATTGCTTTGTAAATTTGTTCCAATGGGTAATTATTTTTGAGTTTTAATGATCTAGTCAATTTGTTTACTGTTGCTTTATAAATATATAACATTTCTTTTGTTTGTAAATGAAAGTTATCTTCAGTCTGATTTATACTACCTTTCATGCGTTGCTTTTGTATGAGATTTTTCTCCCCAAACCACTGGATTTTCCTCCTTTTCCCCCCTCCACTGGTGGTAGCAGAAAAGGAATTACCAAAATGAATTATGGAAATTTTAAAGAATTTATTCCATCTCTACTCTGCCCATTTCTTTACCTTCAGAATTACAATCATATGATAGAAAGATAGTAAATATCTAAATGGGGTTTAAGACAGAAAGAAGCCTCCAAGACTCTGGGAATTCTCCCTGCTCCTGGGGGCCACACTGTCTCTTCTCTGTAAATGCTTATGATCACCTCTATCACCCTTACTGAGAATAGTTGCCTGGCATGGTTGTGCAGGCCGGTAATCCCAGTGATTCAGGAGGCTGGGGCAGGAGGATCACAAGTCCAAAGCCAGCCTCAGCAACTTAGTGAAATCCTAAGCAACTTAGCAAAACCCTGTCTGAGGATAAAAAATAAAAAGGGCTGGGGATGTGCCTGAGTGGTTAAGTGCCCCTGGGTTCAATATCCAGTATAAAAAAAAAAATTTAAAAAGTTGTTCAGATTCACTGTGAAGTTAATGTTGAAAGATCCACACCAAACTGGCTTCGTGGAAAGAACAATGCTCTCTTTAGCAACTGTGCAAGTCAAGGTGCATATTCCTGAGCTGGCGAGCAGCTCTTCCAGTGCATAACCAACCAGTCCAAGGGGGGCTGGCGCCCGGAAAGCAGGTAGGGTACAGGGGCAGGCAGCAGCCTCCAGGATGCTCTGGCCACAGAGCATCCCCCCTCTGCTGACAGCTCCTCTTATCTGACGCAGCTGGCAAATGGGCTCTGGGGCCCCTGCCTCCCCCCAGGGTCTCCCCAAATTGCCTTGTTTCCAGGTTCTCCTCCTTCTCAATATTTCTGGAAGTGTGTGCTGGAGCCTTTGTCATATGGTGATGGATAGAGGCGCTGGAAGTAGGAGAACGGCTCCCGAGTCTTAATATCGCCTTTCCTTTCTTGGTGGCAAAGAGGCTGCTGCGGGGTATTGAGAATCTCCCAGACCCCACTCCCTGCGAAGCCTCGGGCATGTTTATCACAGTGCCAATAAAACCGGCGCGATTTATGGCTCTGCTTTTTAATTCATTCAATTCTCTGTTCATTGGGAGGTTAATGTTGTTGATCTATTTTCTCTTGAAACAAATAAAAACAATATGTGCTGACACTGGCTTGGACTTTTGACATGGACCAGAGAGGTCAGCATTTAATTTTATATTTATAGACTACACGGACAATATTATCTGTATTAAAAACTGCTCACTCAATCCTTGTCATTTTACAACGTGGGTCCGAGGCTCCCATCTCCAAGCTGGTGTTTCTCTTCTGCTTTCTTCTTTTCCTTTTTCTTCTTCTTCTCTACCTCTTTCCATATTTTTCTCTCTCTTTCTCCTTCCATGGCATAATATCTGTTTCTTTGTTTCTTCTGTTCTGTGTGTGACATATGCTCATCTGTTTTCTCTCTCCTTTTCTACCTACCTATCTATTGTCTATCTATATGTGTCTATATTCTATTTATATCTACCTGTATGTATCTATCTATCCATCTATGTCATCTCTCTATCATCTATCCGTCTATGTCATCTATCATCCTCTATCCATCTATGACATCTATCTATCATCTATCTATACATCTATGACACCTATCTAACCATCTATGCCATCTATCATCCATCTGTCATCTATCTATATCTATCTATGTCATCTATTTATCCAACTATGTTATCTATCATCTATCCATCTATGTCATCTATCTACCTATCATCTATCTATAATCTATCTATATCTATTTATCCATTTATGTCATCTATTTATCCATCTTTGTCATCTATCATAATCTATCTTTGTCATCTATCATCTATCTATACATCTCTCATCTATTATCATCTATCCATCTGTTATCTATTTATCTATCATCTATCTATCCATCTGTCTATAATCTATATCTATCTATCTATCCATTTATGTCATCTATTTATCCATCTGTATCATCTATCATCTATCATCATCTATTCATCTTTGTCATCTATCATCTATCTATCCATCTAGGTCATCTATTATCATCTATCCATCTGTCATCTATTTATCTATCATCTGTCTATCTTCTGTTCATCATCTATTTACTTCCTACCTTCTCTTTTGCCTTCTCCCTCACTTCCATCCTCCCTCCTCCTCTCTTTCCTTTGTCTCTTTTTCTCTCCTAAGCCCTTTCTCTCCCCGGAAGCACTGTGCTACCTGTGGCAAATGTAAGAATCTTTTGGATTTGCAGTCTATGTACATCATTTGTTTAGTTTGTAGTGGAGGCAGGAACAGAGGTACTGCGCTGAGCAAATATGAGTTTTGACAATGGAGGGACCACCTTACTTTGAGATTGCCTTTGGGTGTTTTCAGAGTTCAAACTGCTCCTTTTTCAGACTTGATCCTGCCCTCCCACACACAGCGGTGATGGTGATGCCTGGAATGGAGCAGTTCTGACCAATATGATTGGAAGTATCTCTTCCCTGAGCATCTCATGTGATTCTCTAGTACAAGTTCCTGACAGTGATGGGCCACATTGCTGAGTGAAAGATATAAGCAATCTAAGTTGTATGAAAAATGAAACATTAGGAGCAGTTGGAAAAAAAATGTGGGAGGGATCTTGACCCCCGCCCCCCATACATGGACTCTCTAGTTGAGGCTAATTCAATAAGTCCACTTAGGCTCAGTTTCTGCCCCCATGCATGAGAATAATAATATACATTTCAAGCTGAGAGTCAGAGATCATGTGTAGCCAAACTCTGGCCCATAGGTATGCAAAAAAAGGAAGTTAATGATGGTCCACCTTGTTATCTGGGGGAGAACACCATTTTATTCCCACAACTCAATTAATAAGCAGCTGTTTTCAAATGAATGTCCCTGTTTGTAAAGATGCATTGATCAGGTGATCTGTTAGATGTGTGGCCATCTGGATCCTGAATCTGTCACCTCTTGATGAGGTGAGTCACTGCTCTCTGAGTCAGAGCCTCGTCTATATATGCGGGGGAGAGATGTCCCCAGTCCTCCCACAATGTCATTTTGGAGAGTGTCAGCTGCAATTGGAATGTTTTGTGGTGTGTCTGGAAGACATGGCTTCTTTCATCTGATCTTTCCCCCATGTTGTTTCTCTTGAGTTGGCCACCAGTGGCATGGCTGGGGTCTCCTCTGTTTGGAATTGGGCTGCTCCTTTCTGTGGACACCCTTCCTTAGCTTCTGTGTCCTCACCTGTGAAATCAGGGTAATGATGCTGCTCCATCCACAGATGACAGGAGGATTAATTAGATGCTATATTTAAAAGACTTTAGATCCTTGGAGGAAAGTGCAGTGTAACTGATATCTAAGAAGATAAAATATTTAAGCCATAGCCTCCAGGGGCCGTTAATCTTATTGTATTTTCAGCATTTTAGAAATTTTGTATGAAAACATTCTTTAAGAAAGCTTCTCTGCCCAGACAGCTGGGGAAGAAACATTTCATAAGAGAATACAGTAGCTTGATATTATTCTTTCAGTATTGGACTCTCTTTCCTCCTGAGTCCACCCATCAAGATGGTAGAAATGAATGGTGACCCAGAATCCTCTAGCCCATTTCTGGCCAGTGTGAAAGGAGTAGTGGCCTGGCCTTCAGGAGGAGTATGAAAGAATGATGCAGAGGGCCTGAGCCATCAGAATACCCAGGCAGGTCCTGGTCAGACAAAGAGATTTTCAGCCAACCAAATATAAAACAACAAAAAAAAAAATCTAATTTAAAGCAATGTCGTTTCTTGAATAAGGGTTGAAGATAGGTACAGTTTTTGAACTGGGTGAGAGAGATTTAACTTAAATCAATACTCTTTTTTTTTTAAAGTGAGAGAGAGAGAGAGAATCAGCTTTATTTAGTTTCTCATGTGGCCTTCATTACTCCGAGATTTTGTTGTGTACGTGGTGCTGGGGTTTGAACTTGCGTACTAGCCCATGCAAGGCAAGCACCGTAACCACGGAGCCACCGCTCCAGCCCCCAAGACTCTTAATTTCAACAATACAAATGAGATTTAAAAGACAGCAAACAGTTTTTATGCAAGAATTTTTGGGGGAATGGAAACCAGTTTTGGGCTTCCCAGTTACCATAAAGTTAAAGAAGCTTGAAGTTTCAGGGCCCCCATTTGCATGAGCTCTTCTAAGACTCTCTGCTTATTGCTGTATTTGTAACATAGCATTCTTTTTCTTAACATTGTGCAAGCTTCGGACCCCACCACACCTGGGCATATCCTGCTCCTAGCTCTTTTTTTTTAATTTTAAAAAAAAATTTTGAACAACCATACAAGTTTTTAACAAAATAATATAAAATGTGTATAGATTCTGGATGTTACAATTACCCCCAGGAGTGACCCCCAATTACCCACCCTTATCCCTCCCTTCCCCTTCCCACAATATCTCTAAAAAAGGATTATGTTGTATAGCATTACATCTTATCTGAATTTAACACATGATAATAGACCACCTTTCTCAATGGCCAGGGTCTAGTTCCAGCCTCCACAGACGAGTGGACACATTCGACCCTTGGATCTCTGGGTTAAGCTGATTTTACTAAGCATAATTTCTTCCATAGCCATCCATTTACCTTCAAAGGCTGCAATATCATTGTTTCTAATTGCTGCGTAAAATTCCATGGTATAAATGTACCACAGTTTTTGGATCCATTCATCCAGTGAGGGACATCTGGGTTGTTTCCATAGCCTAGCAATAGTGAATTGAGCTGCTGTGAACATAGATTTTGCTGGGTCACTATAATGTGCTGATTCTAAATCCCCTGGAAAGATTCCCAGGAGTAGAATAGCAGGGTTGTATGGTGGGCTCATCCCTAGTTTTTTGAGGATTCTCCACACTGCTTTCCAGAAGGACTGTACCAGTCCTTCTGGTACAGCTCCACCAACAGTGTGTTAGTGTGCCTATCTCTCCACAGCCCCTCCAGCATCTATTACTGTTTATTTTCTTTATCTTTGCCATTCTGACAGGTGTGAGGTGATATCTTAATGTGGTTTTCATTTGCATTTCTCTGATTACTAGAGATTTAGAGCACTTTCTCATGTATTCATTGGCTTGATCGATGTCCTCTGGTGAGAAGTTTCTATTTAGCTCTTTGGCCCATTTATTAATTGGGCTGTTAGTGTTTTTGTAGTTGAGATTTTTGAGGATTTTGTAGATTCTGGATATGAGACCCTTATCAGAGGAATCATAGCCCATGATTCTCTCCATTTCCGTAGGAAACCTCTTAACTCTTTTGATTGTTTCCTTGGCAGTGCAAAAGCTTTTTAGCTTTATGGCATCCCATTCACTTATTTTTTACTTTACTTCCTTCACTTTTGGAAACATGTTGAGAAAGTCTTTGCCTACTCCCAAATGCTGAAGTGTTGGACCTAATTTGTCTTCTATCAGTTTCAAGGTAGCTGGTTTAATACCTAGCTCCTTGATCCATTTTGATTTGATTCTTGTGCAAGGTGAAAGATATGGGTCTAATTTCAACTTTCTGCAAGTGGATGACCAGTTTGTCCAGCACCATTTGTGGAAGAGGCTGTCTCTCCTCCATGTAATATTTTGTCCCCCTTTGTCCTAGCTCTTTTGTGCTGGAAAGATTTTCACTGGTAGATTCACACTGTTGTATTCAGAATTTTCTGGTTGTATGTGACAAAAGCCTAGATCAGACTAGCTGGAACAGGAAAAGGAAATTACCAGTTCACGTAGCCGGAAAATGAAGGGGTGCAGATGGCTTTAGACATAGCTGGACAGGAGCTCGCTAGTACCACCAGAACCCCATCTCTTTCCAACTCTCAGCTCTGCAGTTCCCCGTGTGGCCTTCTTCCTCAGGCAAGCTCCCTCCAAGCAGAGGTGCATCCGTGCCAGCAATTCCCAGCTTTCACCTTCCAATTTAGTAATCTTCCCAGAAAACAGTGCTTTCTTTCCCTAGTCATTGTAGCCGAATTCTAGGGAGCAGACCCTCTGTGATCAGTCTTGGAAGGGACTAGTCTGTATACAAATAAATTTGGCTGGCTTGATGAAACAGGCTGGTAGGTTAAGTCATGTCTCACCTTTTAGGTCTGGGATATGGAGTTTGCTCCAGCCAAATTGTCTGGACTGAGGTATGAGAAGGACAAGTTTCCCCAAAGGAAAATAATTGGTATATTATTAGAAGTAGAGACAATAGACGCTAAGCTAGATAAGAGATGTCATACTCATGGTCTCATGGTTTCTGTTCTCTTTAAGAGATCCATCTCTCAATATGCCTCAGATTCTATTTCCTGTGCAGAGAAGCTACATGCTGTATGCTGTGACCTGCCTAGATGACTAGGTCAGGACAACACACTTTGTGGTAATGCCAACAATGACTGAGGACCAAGGACTTGACCCTTCTCTCTACCCCCAGACACTTTATCTGTGCATAATTTCCTGGAATTTAGACCAATCCCAGGCAAGAACCTCAAATGATCTGAAATTAATTTGTGGCACAAAAGAATAAAGTCTCAAATTAGATACTATGCGTTTGTTAAAAAAAGATGAAGGCTGCACTCTTGCACACCTGGGTTTGTGGACTGAAATTGATACTGTACATGTGTTTTTCAGATTATGCCACCCGTAGGAAGATTCTGAAACTTGGACTTGTTTTGATGAGGCACTGAGTTTATTGTCTCTTCCTTGAATCAGGACAGTAGGCAGAATAAACTCCACAAGAAGGAGCCCTTGGAATCAGACATCCATCCTCCCCTTACCTGAGCCAGGCCCCAGGCTGTTTGACATTCTGAGCACCTTGGGAGAGTAGGGGACCGGGTTGTGATGCACTGGACATATTCAGTGTAATTGCACCATTGGTTTCCTGAGTGTGACACATCTTGCTGATTACACTGCATGTTCAAGGAAGTAAGAGTTGGATGGGGGAGGCTTCTGTCTGGTGACCTTTATTTTGGCGGAAAGCTAATAGACAATCCACTCTGCGGAGAGGATGCTCTCCCAGGGAATTTGCACACTAACACAGACCTTGCTTCCATCATGTGTTTAATTGAAAGAAGAGTTACATCAAATTTTACCTACTGATTTGTACAACATTCTTCTATAATTAAAGGAAAGTGATGCAAGTCAATCTTCAGTAATTTGCTAATAGAGCCATTTCCTTCCCCCAACCCTTCTTAGACCTGGAGCTGTGGGTAATTGTACACTTGTAACAGCAGAAAAGGAACCATAGAGAGGTTTCAGTGATGGGCAGGAAAGGGTGGTGAAGGTGTGCATTCTCTGCCCAGGGGAGAGATATAGGGGGGTCTCACCAGCCTGGTCCTAAGCTGGCTGGTACTGTGCCCAACCATAGCCATTAGCACATGGGGCATGAAGAGAAACCGAGAGAGCCCAAACATCTCCTGGACCCTTCTCCCCCTCCTCTGCATTATCACCTTAGGCAGGTATTCTCCTACATCACTGCCTACATGGGAAAAGCAAGAAGGAGGGGACCAAAGAGTAGCAGGATGGTACGCCTACCAAGCAGGAGGAGGGGGCTTCAAGAGAATTAGAGCTGCTCCATCCTGTGCACACTCTCTAAGTTAGACCTTCAACCACTCAGAGAGACGTCCTCTCTGGCTGACACTGTATTTTACCTATTGGATGATAATACCTGAGGACATACGTACTACCCAGGTGGCTGCAGGACCCACCATTCACTGAGGCCTTCTCAAACTATTCGACTCACACTCACGTTACCGGTTTGGCATTTGGAGTTTGCAGTGCGTTGGAGCAGAATTGTATCCTTCATTGCAAGTGAGACCTGGGAGAGACTGTAGACCCTGAAATATCCTGAATGTGTGGCTTTTGGTCCTTGGAAGCAAAAGATGAGAAACTACATCATTTTTGAACTCTTAGAACTGGTCCTCACCAGCCTCTTTCCATTCCGTTGCCTCCTCCTCACATCGCATCACTTCAAGTGAAGTTTCCTAAACTTAGCTCCCTGCACACTTGCCAGTTCTGCTAAAAACCATTTGAAGATGTCCCATGGCCCAAGAGATAGCACCCAGGTCCCTCCACCTGGCATCCCAGGCTCTTTGCTCCTGGTCTGAACTCACCCTTCCAGGTGTTCCCTCCCTCACCAGGTCCCATCCAGGTCCTTTTAGTTTCTGTGAGACACAGAAATGCAGGAAGCCCTTGTGAGCTCCGCTTCTCCTCTATGGAACTTAGGAAAACACAGTAGGGGCACATAAGGGCCCTCTGCACTTTTACTCTCTTTATGAGTATATGGTGAGTTGTTCTCGCTCTCTTTGAGAGATCCTCTCAAGTGCAGGCACCCATTTCCAACCAGCTGACAATTCCTCCCTGCATTTGCAACACCTGCCTGGGCTTTACCAAGAGACACCCAGGGGTTCTCTGCGCTCTTCCCCAGCTGCTGGGCCTGGTTCAGGATCAATCCTCCAAAGCAAATTAGTTCTCACTCTCGACTTTGCACACCTGGGGAGCCCTCATGATCTCCATGGTACATCCTCTAGAATAATCATAGCAGAATTATTGGGATTGGGACTCGGGCATTGTGAGTCTGTGAGTTTTAAAGCTCCCCAGGTTAGTCCTATATGTAGCCACAGAATGCTCTAAGTTCATGGTTCTCAGAGCACTTGGTTCAGTGAACACGTATGGACATCCTGTCTAACTCTAAAATAGTAAGATTAGGATCTCTCAGTGTGGCCCTTGGACATCAGCAGCTTCACAGGTGACCTACAACAATATTCATGAGATTCTTTAAAAAAACAATGGATATCCTAGCATCGTATGTTTTATCCCACATAATGGTTTGTAGACCACCTAATCCGTTTTCAAGGTCCCAAGAAACAGAAGCCAGCACCCTTGGCCCCATGCAGAAGGGCTAAATTAATTTTACCAGCCCACTGCTAAAGAAGCAGAGCGCCAGCTCACCCTTGCCAAATCACGTTGGCCTTTTGGTTTCAGTTTGCAGATTACCAGACCCGAGCTCCAAGTGAATGGCCATCAGTGCATGGTGAGGGTAGTCCACTCCTTGGCGACATGCCTCTAGCCAGTTAGTCCACATGGCTTCTCTCACGTGCGAGTGGCTGCCATCCCTGCCAGCACACCCTAGTCGTGCTCTCTGGAGGATATGGTGGGGAAGGAAAGTGGAGTGAGTGGGAAGGCTGGGTCAAAATGCTGTGAACTTTGGCTGGACTATCAATCTCACTCATGAATCCAATGAGGCAGTGCCCCCACTGTCCAGGGTTGTTGTCTCCATGGTGGTCCGCTGGATATTTTATTGCCCTTACACTGCCGTACACTCACAAAGCAGGTACCATGTAACCCAGGGTACTATCTTACAAAGAGATTTGAAGTTAATCATCAGCAAACAGCAGTCCAGATCTTAACTATTATCATTTATTCTGCAATTTCTCATTAAGCGTTTTACAGTTCTCCAACTTTAATAACTTTAGTTATAGGTAAGATGAAAACAATCTTCCTGGTAATGAGCAAAGAATTTCCTTCTCGCCAATGATATTAGATGTGGATTGTGTTTTCCAAAGTACACAATTTTCCTTCTCTCATACAGTGGCCATTTCCGCCTTCAGGATCTAAATGATAATGTTCCCAACCATGTAAAGCAGTTACCCTAAAATTTAATAGATTTGCTTTTAAATGCCACTTAGATATTGTTTCTATCCTACCTATAACCCAAGTTATTAAAATTTAACAGTTAAAAAAAAAGACTTTATGAAGACCTGTATTACAGTGTAACAGATAAGCAAGTCAGCTACTTAGCAACAGAGAGAACATCGTGGACTGAAAATGAGAGTTTAGAGGCCACTTTGGGGTAGCTCTCTCCATGTGAGTACCATGGCAGAAATGTGGGCCCTGGAGAGGTTTTTGACTTCCATGAAAATGGTAGAAACCGAAAAACCACTGTTTCTGCCTATAAATAGTTGCGGAGATTGTAATTATTCCTGTGGTACATAATTTCTTTTCCCCGGGCCAACCGCCTACCAGAGTAAACCTGTTAATTACCTAGCTATAGAACAAGTGCTCACTTGAGCTGCATCCTTTGTTCTTGGAGAAGCCCCCGAACCAGATGTTTCAGGAACCAGATGTTTTAGGCTGACCAGCCTCGTTTCTGCAGGCCTCGTTGGTGCTTTTGGAGAGTGTGGTGTGCTGCTTCTTTCTGACCCAGCATTGGACGTCTCTAAACACATGAAGAGCTGCCGCTATGTATGGCCATTCGTGCGCATGTGTGTGAACAAATGCTTCTTCTGTGTGTGTGTAAGTGAACTGATATTTGTGTCCATTTGTGTTGTGTTTGTGTACATAACAGATTCTCCCGTTTATGGCTATTTGAGGGTGGGTAGGGGGTGAGTGTGTGCATGCACATCTGTAAACTGATATTTATGGCCATGTGCGGGCAAGTGCAGTAGCGGTCAGGAGCCAGACCTGGAGGAAAGACATACATTGTACCTTAGGCTGAGGGAAGTACTAAAAGAGAAATGGGTGAGGCTCAGGGAAATTAATTTACAGCAGTGGGTGTCCTGTCCATTGGGTGTTTTACAACAGATTAACCCAGCTTTGCAAAATGAATAATGGGGTCCTGAGTTAGTTTTGGGGTTGGGTGTCGGGGGCAAGACAGGGAATGGGGTTTGCTCAGAGGGGAGATAGATCCTGGGACAGGCAATGGGGTCGGGGAAAGGAGGTAAAGGGGAAACTTTCTCATGTCTCCTGGGCTCGCATCCTCAAAGCCTCCAAGGAAGCCTCAGTGCAACGTGGCACTCCCTGGGGTGGGCATGTTGGTCCCCGGAAGCTGGTGGTTGTGGGAATGATGCTGTCTAGGTGGTCTGCAGCCTGGGAGATGGCACAGCAAGCCTCCCTTACAGGCTGAGTGTGGTCTACTGATTTTCTTTTAGCGTGCAGAAAATGCTGGGCCTTTCCTATGTGGCCTGCTAGAGCTTGCGATTCTACATGGTAGACGGAGAGCTGACCTTTGTCTCTGATCCCTTCCAAGATCCTGAGGCATATGGGAAACAAAGAGGGGGAGGAAACTGGACAGAGAGATGGGAGGAGGGGGTGGGTGCAAATGAGTGGAGGAGGCTGCACCTCAGCTGCAGCGGGAGGTGACAGGCAGCAGGGATGGAAGGATGGAGGGATGGAGGGCCTCCACAGCCTCTTCCTTCTCCCCAGGCTGGCAACTGGACCTGGCACGCATCCAGGTGAACTCCCTGGGGACAGCCTGAGCTGCTGTGGATGCTAACAACCCAGGCTTCCCAGGCCTATCCTGGCAGATCAGGCTCCCAGGCCTGATGATGAGTCTGCTCCTACTTGCTGCAAAGTGATCAGGGGTTGGCAAGCCCTGGCTCCCTTGAGTCCAGAGATCTCCATCCATGGCTCTATTCAGAAGAGAGAACTAACAAGCAACGCAGGGGAGACTTGAACTGGCTCTTTAGTGTGATCACCTACTCTTTGCTGAAAATGTAACTAGATGGTCAAGGTCACAAGGGTAGACCAGCTATCCTAAGGACAAGAGCCAAGGAAACATAACCTTAAACTTGCTGTACCACGTGGAGGTGGAGGGTATCTTCAGTTTGACAGAAAGGGTCTCAGCAGAGTCCTTGGAGGCATTGGGGTCAGGAGCAAGATGCCAGCTTTAATGACAACATCAGATGGGCCCCTGTGTCATTGTGGTGCCACATGCAGCTGGGTGGTTTTCGGTTAAGGCATCTGGTGTCCACAGTCACATCTATCTGAGGACCAGCAATGAGTTCTCAGTTACAGGGCAACACTGGCAGGAAGTCTCAGCATATCTGGAGAACAGAGGCCCTGGAAGTGAGAAGAATTTCTGCCAGGGAAGCAGAGGGCCCAGAGTCAAATTTCTCTGTACATGAGTACAAATGTGTCCTCAGACCAACATCATCCCATTTACCATGAATTTGGGAGGGAATATTTGATTATGAACTCCTGGAGAAGAAAGATTAACATTATTGGCAGCTTCTGATCTGCAGAATGATGAAGAGAATGGTTAGTGGTTTAATCAGCCTAGTGAGGGCACAGGTGCTAAGTCTTCAGCTTCTGGTGGTGAATGATTCCTCTAACAATCATGCCCTGCACGCAGTAGGCAGGTCGTAAAGGCTGGTAATGCTGATCCTTCAGCACGGTTGATTCAACATCCCTGGAAGACAAAACACGAGCATGCACCCACTCCCACTCATACTTCTGCAGCATGACCCGTGAGCATGGAATAACCCAGCTTTTGTGACCCTCCTGGGCTTCTATCTTCATAGCCTTGGGAAGGTCTGACTGGTCCTCCACAAGAGTGGAGCAAGGGCGTCTCCATCAAGGCCAAGTTCACAGAGCATCTGAGGTTTTGAAACAGCAAGCCAAGAGCGCATGGCGATCGTGAGGACAGCCTCGCAGAGCTTGCTTGCTGGAGCTGAGCACGCTTCTGGGTAGAGATCCGAATGGCACAGCCTTGCATTGTATCTTGCCACATAATAAATTGTAGCCCTCGCATTAACCGGTCAGGCTTCAGTGATAACCAAAGTGCAGCTTGCTGGTGGGGTCCTGATCAATACGACTTTCTATTTATAGGATTGTTACAAATGGAAGTTTTATTTAAATGAGACAATGCTGAGGAGTACACAGAAGATCGATCTGATAAAATACAGTAAAAGAGTTTAATTTGGGTTTGATACGCAGCTCACACAGTACACACACACACACACACACACACACACAGACTTACACATGCAGTTAAACCCAGCCTCCCTGTTTTCCCCCGAGATGCAGACACATTGTAGCGAAAGGTCAGTGTCCTGCCGGCATCCCTAAAATAGGCAAACTGTGACAATGTGCCCGGCAGAGGCAGAATGCCAGAGGAGTTCAGCACAAAAAGGAGAGCAGCCGGGGGGCGGGGCATGGTGGAAAGCTGCTCTGAACTTTGAAGGACCCCGAGTTTTCGTTCCTCCTCTGTGATTATTTTGCTGCACAAGGCTTTTCTGGAGAAAGCCTTCTCTTCTGTGGAATTCCATTTCTCCATCTAGACCTAAGCCCGCCCGCCTTCACTCCCTGGTGCCCCCAGACCCCCTCAGAGGGCGTTATACAGTGGATCTGGAATGTTCCCCCCAAAGCTCATGCAGTACAGCAAGGTTTGGAGGTGAAAGGATTGGAGCAGGAGGGCTTGGACCGTAGCAGTGGACTAATCCATTATGTGGACTCCTAACTTGAAAGGACAACTGTAGTGGGTGATAACTGTGGGCTGCGGTTGGCACACTGGGTATGTGCCTCTGCAGTTTGCATGTTGTTTCCAGTGCCTCTCTCTCTCTCCGCTTCCCCGCTGCCTGGAGCTGAGCACCGCCCCCCTCTCTTCCACGCCCTTCCTCCATGATTTTCTGCCTCCCCCAGTACCAGATCGACGGAGACAGTGGACTGTGGCCTGAACCACTGGAAACGTGAGCCAACATAGCCTTTTCTTCCACTAAGTCCTTCTCATCAGGCATTGAGGTCACAGTGACACAAAGCTGACAGGCACACAGGGAATAGTCACAAATAGAGAAATAAACTCTTGCTTCCTTATCCGTCCCTCCTAATCTATTCTCTATTCTTTTTTGTTTTTGTTTTTTATTACCAGGGATTGAACCCAGGGGCCCTTAACCACTGAGCCACATCCTCAGCCCTTTTTATTTTTTATATTGAGACAGAGTCTCACTCAGTTGCTTGGGGCCTTGCTAAGTTGCTGAGGCTGGCTTTGAACTTGCGATCCTCCTGCCTCAGCCTCCCAAGTTGCTGGGATTTCACATGTGTGCCACCGTGTCTGACTATCCTTCCTCTATTCTAATTACACAGAAAACCAAATTTCGAGGTTTTGGACACAGATAGCCTGGGTTTAAACACCAGCTCTACCACAACCATGTAATTCCAAGCAAGGGACATGGGACACTTTTGTAATGACCCCAAACATGTGGTTTCATTTAGCCGTCTCAGCAACCCACAGGTAGTGCAGACTGCTGGGCCTTCTCACTCCTCCTTTTGTTCTTGGGAACAGGACTAGCAAGACCTCCACCTGGAGAAGAGTTGAGAATGAGAAAGCCAGGCCTATGGGGCGTCTGACCACAGCTTGGCACAAGAGATGTGCTTGTGGCCCTAGGGATTAGCTATGCTCCCTGGAATTAGGTCAAGAGGGTCACCAGAGTCCACAAGTAAGGTCAAATTGTCAGGCTGCCAATGTCCAATCCCAGGCAGCCCTGGCATTAGGGTGGTACCAACTGTCACACCCATCTTAACAGGAAAAGTGGCACCAACCAGGCATGGAAAGAAAGGCCAACCTTGGACTCCCAGGTAAGGTGTTGTATTCTCATTTGTCACCTGGGCTGAAGGACAGATTATGGCCACCGTCCCATTACCCAGGGCTTTTCCTGAAGCATCCTCTGCCCTGCATTTCCAGGTAGACATGCATTCTTCAGTGACAAGGAAATGCTGTATTTTACAGCCGGGGCTCTCAACCCACATGCATTTCAGGATTTAGGTTTTCCTCCATTGGACAGCCCAACATTCCAGGACAAGCGGGGCCATCCCAACCCCAGCTGGGGTGGTGCTTGTGCAATACAAGCAGATGGATGCCCCTTCCTTCTGGCAGGGTCTTGAGATTTCCATCTGAGGCAGGGGAAGACAAGATCTTTGGATTCCTCTTCAGGATGAATCCATTTGCCACAATCTTGGAAATGAAGTTTATCTTTTTAATAGCGTGGTGAGACTTCATCATGCATATTACAAGTTCACCAGGTATTAGGTAATTTAGATCATAAATTCTCTTCAAAGTGACCCACCATCTCAGTATTTATTTATTTTTTTCTCTCTGAAAGGATGGGAGGCATAAAAGCAAGCTTTGTAGTTTTATATCTGTCAGCTTGTCACATAAATATCTCAGTAACTACTGATCTTATCATCATAAAACTTCCATTTGTACAGTTAGGCATGTCACGTTAGGCAGTTACACAAAAGAAGTCCAGCACACGCAATACTCAGCCCCGTTCGGGGCCAGCCTTGTGTGCTCTCAGCTTGATGTCTCTCTGTGTAGGCTGAAGAGAGGTCCAGGGTGGGCAGGACTTGAATTGAGCTCCATCAGAGGGCAAGGGATTGCAGGCTCCAAGAGACCCCCATTCCCCAGACCGAGGACTTTCCCTGCAGTGTTGACAGAGCCTCTTGGGAGGATGGACCCCTGGGGGTCTTCTCAAAAGGGACCATTAGGAAACCAGTGGAGAAACAGAATTCAAGTCCTGGTAGCAAATCAGGGTTAAATTCCCCTTGAAGGTCTACTCTGTGAATGGTGGGTGGGGGGGGTTGGAAAAATCATAAAACGATCTCAACATGCATTCAGTAATAACTGCTCGTGTCACCCAATGGAGGGCTCAGGGGACACAAAGGCAAACACTTATCCTCTCATAGCCCTGAATCTATCCTAGGGAGCAGATCTGTAGATTAACAACCACAGCTCCACTTGGGAAGTGTGACAGCACAAGAGCTTGGAAGGGTGAGGAAGAATCTTAGCCTTGCCGGGAGACTTAAGGGCAGGAATCAGAGAAGACAGCAGCACCCTGGGGTGTGAAAGCAGCACTCGGTTTTTGGACTCAGTGGGGGGACTGAAGATTCACACCTGTTGAATTTCACAACTTCTTTCTCTATTTATGATTTATTGCATAGTAACTACACACCAGGCATTGTGTATGATTGGAGATGTAGTAAGGACCCAGGCCAACCTAAGCCCAGACTTCCCATTAGGACATAGAGTCTAGGGCTGGAGTGCCGGTTCAGCATTGTAGAACTGGCCTGGTGAGGACCCGGGTTCGAACCCCAGCACCACATACACAACTAAGTGTCGGAGAAACAAAGGCCAGATGAAAAATTAAATAAAATTGATTCTCTCTTTCTGCCTCCCTCTCTCTCTCTCTGTCTCTCTCTCTCTTTAAAAAAAGAAAAAATTTAAAGCACATATAGTCTAATGCGGGTGGGATGCAATTAAGTAAACCGTCACATGAATTACAGGCTCCACCTGAGGAGAGTAACAGGGCTTGGTGTGGTAACGCCTGCCGAAGCAGTTAGCGTAGTGTGTGACCATTTCATTTCAGCCTTCACTGGGGCCTGAGCTGCTCAGGGCTTCCCTGTCCATCACCAGATAAGCCTCTTCTTCTTGTAGGCACACAGAGGCTTCTGCAGACCTTCCACATCACTGATGACGTGGGAGCCCACAGAGCAGAGAGGCAGAGACCCTAGAATGGTGTGGGTGCTCTGGACACGGAAATGGAAATGCCACAGCTCTCTTGTCTCCTCTGTGCTGGTCACCACTCAGGCCAGCATTTGGGGGCACCTCTTCCTGGACCTCTCAGTGGCCATTTTGAAAGATTAAGTTCTTTAAAGATGGTTTTTGCTGAATGGAGCTCAGCAGAAGCTACTGAACCCTGAGAAATGGGAAATGAGGCTGAGGGGTGAGGATAAGGCTGAGGGGTGAGGATAAGGCCTCACTAGGGTGCCATGACCCGATGGAGGCATGAATGGGCTGCAAAGAGACAGAGGCAGATGTGAGTAGCCAGGTTGCATTGTTCGGTGTGTTTTGATTGGATCTTATGCATCAAATATTATCTTTTTGTGGTCCTTTATTTCAAGTAAATATCCTTTCCTTTTGTTTCCAACCTAGAAAAAATAATAATGGCTACCACATATTGAGCCTTTAGGACATGTTGGGACATGGGTGCCAAATGGCCTATTCACCTGAGTGACAATTCCTGGAGATTACACGAACCCCATTTATAGCCAGGGCACAGAGAAGAGATGCAACTTGCAGAGACCTGGGATCCAAACCAGAACATTTCCCTGATTTTGCAACTGTTATTGCTGCCCATGGCATTTAACTTGTCCCTGATGTCTGCTCTGCCTACAGCAAGATTTGGGGCAGCCATTTTGGGTGGTGCAGGGGTATGTGAAGTGGAAACCATGTGAAGCTTGGAATTTGGGGGTCCTGGAATTTCAGGGGGGAAATCACATTCTTCTGACAAAACATTTCTCATTCTCACACCAGAAAATATTTCTTTGCTTATTGGCCAAGGAACATCCTCCACCTGCCACTGGCCTCTCCGTGAAGAGGCATCCTGAGTTTCATCCCTGCAAGATGCCCTCTCTGGTCATGCCAGCTCTCCATACCACCTTTTTCCTCTGGTTCCACCCGGCACCTTCCCTCTGCCTTGGTACTTCCTTAGGCTGCACTCTGTGTGAGAAGTCACTCTCAGGGGATTGTGCTGTTAACCCTTCAGCATCCTTTGGACATGACCTAGGCTGTCCTAGGAACATCAAACAAGAATCTGTTGAAGGTAAA